>JBBPKI010000932.1:0-16370 GCA_038089155.1 Nevesoporus exiguus
TCCTTGGCTCTTGTCCCGTCGTGACATTTATGCATCTCATTTAGGGAGGACAATCGCAACGAATACCCACCTTTCCCCAGATACAAGTGCAACGTGCCCAGTCTGAGACAGGGCATGTCCCAGTTCCTTCCCTGGCTTTCCGTGCGCCATCTCCGCTCGCCCACTCCACCTCACTCCCAACCTCTAACTCCCCCCATGGGTACACGTACTCTAATCAACCCGCCTCTCCGTCAACTTCTCATTCCCTTGCTAGCACTGGGCTACGGCAAGGATCAGTGTCAGGACCTCCGCGGACACCGCCTAGGAGAATATACCACATTGCGAACGCGTCATCAGATTCTTACGATGGAACGAACTACACGGAGCCACCTCCCGCCTACGTCTCACCTAAGAAAGGGGAATGGATACCGAAGAGAGAGAAAGAAGGCTTTGGAGTATCAGGCGGCCCACCCCCGCCCCACAGGCCTATTCCCCCAGTTCCTACAGAAGATAGCGTGGGCGAGCCTTCTAGCTTGAGAAGTCGCAATAGCAGGGAGGAGAATCGAGAAGCTTCCATATCTGACACCACAGACTCTTCGACTGACGACATCCCTGGAACGGCCGATGATATTTTGGACATCGCATCTTATTATGGTGATAACTCCGCTTTCGGAGGGGACGCAGAGGCGGATCCGGCACGACAAGCAGTGTCTCCGACACTGCCGCTGGTGATCGACAAGAGGATGATTAAGCTAGCAACACTTCCACCTCGGTTATCCTTTCACCATGAGGGCAATCTGGAGGACTGGTCCGAGTCATTGTTCAGCGCGATTAGCAGCAAAGAGAAGAGGTCGAGCATTGTGATGGGACCGGGGGGTGGGAATACAGCAAGCGCGAAGAAAGAGAGGAGGACAACGCTTCGACCAATGCCACCCCTTTCTGTGATCGGTAAGAGTGGTTCGGCCACGGCAGCGAATTCTTCGCCATCAGAGACAGTGGCGTCAACTCTTTCAGATGCCTCTGGAGCAAACCTCACGCTCGGGCCCCATGCGAAGGGAACGATGGATGCTGTGGAGGAAGGTGATGAACAACAGCAAGTGGAGGAGAGTGCCCCCAAGGAGGATACAGAAGAACAAGCCGCAGTCGTTGACGAAACGGAAACGGTAGGGGAGGTGGTGAAAGAAGAGGACGATTTGCCAGTTGCTCCCTCAACTCCAGTCCTCCCCGATGTCTCCCTTGGTCCAGACACCTCACCCCTTGGTAAAGACCTCGAACCACCTCTGCTGACGCCTCGGCCGTCGGAGTCACCACCTAGAACTAGGGTTGACAGCCTTCCGCCCTCCCCCCCACCGAAGTCTAAGCCCAAGCCTGCTCCCCTTGCAATCCCTGCTGCAGTCACCCTTGCACCTCCCAGGACAAGCATTATACCGGGTATTTCTGGAAAGTCTCCCGTCAACTCACTTTTCGGTGCGAAACCCCAACCATTACCAATACCGATTCCTCCATCGCAGATCCGCGCGCAACTCCGCCCCGCACCACCGAAGTCTCCTCACTCCCCTCCTACATTACCATTACCACCCCTAAAACGACTACCATCCCAGGTCAACCTCCAGCCTCTCCCACCTCATCAGTTGCAACTGCCCCTACCGCCATCTCCTTCGCCACTAAAGGCTTCCAGGCACGTCTTCACTGAGCCACATGCACTGCCAGGTGATTCCCGCCCCAATTCCTCGCAGGTCTTTCCTGTCCGTGCCAACGGTGACCGCGATTCAGGCCTGTCGACGATTACGGTGACGCCCGCGACAATAGCGACAGCCAAGACGGAGGTCGTTCGCACAGCGATTGCGAGCGTCGTTGAATCTGATGCCGTCTCGTTGGCTTCCAAGCGAGAAAGCGCTTCTTCTACCGCGGACACCGAAACCCAGACGTTGGCGTACGACGAACCTGATATGGGCATAGAGTCGCCACGTACGCAAGAACGTAAAGAAGCGCCGGGCGATTCCATGATCTCTGGAACCTCGTCTGTGTCACTCTTACGCGACGGTCCGCAATCAAAGTGGCCGACGCCTCCACCACCTCCTGTGGAGTTGGAAGCGGATTCGACGCCTCGCCGTGTGTCGAGGTTCAGGACAACTTCTCTTGGACGCGTTACTCAACTACAGGCGATGGCAACGTCGCCCGTGGCCTCGCCCATTGATTCCCACTGCTCACATGGGAGCTCGGACACGACGTCGAGCTCGACAAGCGAGAGCGCGCCGTTGACGACCCCGAAGGGCGTGAACGGGGTGTCACCTTCTGCAGTGTCAAGATCAAAGGGGAATTTGGCTGCGGAGGCGAGATTGCTCAGCTCAACAACAGATACTTTTGGAGGCGTCGAGGTTGAGAGCGAGGACGAAGAAGGCGAGGCGCGTTCTGTAAAGACCCCCACATCGGAATCGCCCGCTTCAATATCGTCGTCCGAGCACCCGCTTCTGGTGCAGCTGCAGCCCTACATCTCGCCCCTCAGTCCGGCATCTTGCTTCACGAACCTGGTCGAGATTGCCGAAGGCGAGAGTGGCTCCGTGTTTGCTGCCCGCGTCGCTCCCCTGTCCGCGTATGCAAACCAGCAGAATAGCACTGAGCGACCCATATCGCCGGGCACGTCGCATGTCGCCATCAAGCGGATACCACTACCTCCGATCACATCGTCTCCTTCCCTCTCAGATGACTCGCCGATATCAAATAAGCTGGTATCTGTGTTACACGAGCTTTGCGTACTCAAGGATTTGGACCATGAGCACTTGCTATTGCTCGATGCCGTCTACGTCGGTTCGAGTGCAGCGGATGCCGAGTCTACGAGTGCAGTGGACACCTCGCTGTGGATACGGATGGAGCTCATGGAACGGTCGCTCGCGGACGTAATCGGTTTGGTGGCGGAGGGGCTTGCGCTGCAGGAGAGACTGATTGCGAGATTTGCTAGCGACGTGGGTGTTTCCCGCTTGCGCCACGCTGCCCAGCCAAAGTCCTGACGATGTTGAACAGATCCTCCATGGTTTGGACTATCTCCAGAAACAACACATCGCTCACCGCGACGTCAGGAGTGATAACTTGTTGGTGAATGCGAGTGGTGTTGTGAAGTTAGGTGCGTCGATCGAATGCCGTGATATTTGTCAGGTCGGTGCTCACAATGTATTGCTACCCCCTATGTAGCGGACTTTTCGAATGCTATTTGCGTCGATCGGAATGCGCCTATCGTGAGTGGGGCGGTGGGAGTCGTTTATTGGCAGGTAAGGAGAAACGCAACAAACGTTCATTGTACTGTCTGACTGTGGGATACAGGCACCCGAGATGAGAGCGTAGGCTTTTCCGGTTCTCTCGTTGACCGCCCTTTCTGACCACCACTCTAGCGGCCCCTACGACGCCCTCAAAGTCGACATTTGGTCGCTCGGCGCAACAGTGTGGGAACTTGCCGAGACAGTGCCGCCGTTCTCCACGCCCGCCTCCCCATCGATGCAGGTATCGTTTACGGTTCAAACGACGCGCCGAATTGGTTCGCAGTGGCCACCACTGACGCACCCCGAGCATTATTCGCGCCCGTTCCATGAGTTTTTGAAGCTGTGCGGGCGGGAGTCGGGCGGGAGACCTTGTGCTGGGGAACTGCTCAATGTCGGTTGTCGTTTCTTTGTCCCGTCTCAGGAAACTGACTCAATAACCTCTTTCTGCTCAGACATCATTCGTCCGCAATGCCTGCGGGCGTGCTGTCATATTACAGCTCCTCGCACAGTGCCGTGCGATTGAGGAGACGATAGCGGCCAAGGAGGCATCTGTGAGCCAATCGTGAGGCAAGAGCGCTCAGGCATAGCCGATATTTTGTTTGTTTATTCGTTTCTTGAAGAAAAAAGCCATTCTTTCAACTGCTCGTGGACCAATATCTCAATTCATCTAGTACATGGCATCTTACAATTGTCTCGTCTCTCTCCTTTTTCCTTGTGGTGATGGTATCACTTATCTCGTGTGCTTTGTTTTACCAATTTATAATATTGGTATACCCTCGACGGGCGAGGTGGCTGGGAAGAGTGGTGCTCCAGCATCGTCCGAGTATGTGCGCCGAGCTTGAGAACGCAATGCTGATTCCCTCCATGGGAAGACCCCTCATCAGTGGAGCCCCTTGGGTATTGGCTGTGGAGTAGGGGAATCTCTGGCGGAAGCCACAGGGCTCGGCAACTCGAAGAGCGAACCGCTCGGGGTGTGTTCATGACAGCGACTAGAAGATCCTATATCGAGCAGCAATCGCGGCCAGGGAAGGTATCACTTTCCGGGCAAGCACACCCAGGGACTTTACGCAATGGAGCGATGTCGATGCCACTAGGTTTGTGGTGGATGACCGCGCTGCGACCGGCAACAAGTCGTCGCCAATTCCCAGATAAGTGCGAGGCAACTCCGAGGAGGCGAGTACGCAAGAGAATTCATCCAGCTCTATAATGTATAATGAATTCATTCTGCTCCGATGAGTTTGGTCCGGTAAGTGCTTTTGGCATAGTCGTCGCCGAGCTGTAATATGACTCAGCCAGACCGCAAGATTGGCTCGCGCCACGTTCCAGTGAGAAGTGACTGCGACACCTGTCCGGAAATCATTATCAGTGCTCTTCGATAATTCTGCAGAATATCGTGCCGATTCGGAATCGGGTTGTAAGGTTACGTCTGCCAATCAAAAGAGGCTAGAGCGGTCAACGGAGCGATAGACATGCCGTCGGTTTCTGTGATCTCAAATCCGACTGTTACTTGTTTGGCGAGCTCCACACCACTCTGAAATTTTAGGCCATACGACCGGAAGAAAATTCACCCATGCATTGTAAGCGTGAGTGCTTTACGCAATTTCAATCGTTAAAAGAGGCCTTTATTCAGCTTCATTTGGTTGCGATGATGGATTTATGTATTTCAGCGGGCAGCGGTTACAAGTTCTTAGCCTCGACGGACTGTATCACACGCCGGGTTCGACTTGAGCAGAAAAACGGGGTTAATGCTCACCGCTCAACACACCGACGCCGGGTCGGATTCGTAATACCATAATCCCGAGTGTTTTCTTGGCCGCGGCTTGACCAAGTGCGCTAATTTGCTGGTCAATCATGACAGGGTAAGCACACTCGACGAACTTTTGTTTGGTGCGAAAGCCTGAATCGTGCGCTCGCCTTTCCCGGGGTACCGGAGAGGAAACTACAGGCCAATTTGACGAATGTACGATCGACTCCGTGGAGAAGTATGAGATTTTGTGATAGCACAAGTGTTGCTACCAACTCGGGAGACGAAACAACCTGACATGTGTCAGTGAATAGGAGTGTCATGTCAGCTGTTCGTCTGGGCACGTGTGTGATAGAATCAACGGAAGCAAGATCCTACACTGTCGGTTGAACCCTTGACTTTCCTGTCGTTCTAGAACCGGACCCCATGATGAGTCGAAGCGTTTGAAGCGTTTGATTTTTAGTTTCAACCTTTCACTTTCCTCGAAACGTTCTGCGGGGTATCCGCTACTCTACTAAACCGTCAGTGCGGAACCTCTAGCCTGATGCAGGTGTGACACGGTAATTTGTGCCATGCGGTCGCTTCTCACATTTGTAGCAGTGATAGGCGTGAACCAACCACTTGGTCCGAGGGGATGCCTGTCAAGTTATCGTGATTAGTAGACTAGAGTTCGCGTGCGGGCTGCTCGGCCAACTGCGGTTTCGATAGGCCTTTGTTTGGTGGCTCTGCTACTGCGGGAGTAATCGCTGCTGACCGTAACTATCGAGAGATTATGGCACAACCGTGAAGAGTGGAGCAAGCTTAACTTGTCCAAAACAAGGTGATTTTTTATGTAATTCGCAAAAGACTACTAAGACCACTACGTCGACTCGACTACGGCACTCTTATATACGAAGTTGGTCAGGAACAAGGGGCAAGGAGACTGACGTCGGGCGAAGTAAAGGGAACATACGGTGTGATGAAGCAAAGTACTCAGTGTTTCAATGGGTTTTCAGGGTGATCTCAACTGCCATCGGCCGTTGACGACTCGACAGCGCGATGCCGTTGTCGCCCAACGTGAGTCACTATAAACCGCAGGATTGACGTGCGGCGCGCTCCACTAACTCTTGGCCTCGATAAGCTGCCGGCGTTGGAGCTCGCTCTCATGGTCGATGAAGCATGCTCAGAACCACTGCAACGGATTTCCGAAGCTGACGGCAGTCCACCTTCCATGGCCGTTCGGGTGATCCTCATTCTTGCCGAGACTTTCTAGGCATCATTTAAGCCTACCGCGCACGACGTGGTCTTTACTGTTTTGACGGTATGCCCAGACTTTTGGGCTCCGGTAAGCTTCGTAGGTCTAGTTGACATCTTTCGTTTCAAGTATGCCAGTTGCGGGGCTGGGACCATGTTTGCTCTTGGGTTGCTCTAGGCTTTGAGTTTCTCCTTGGCTACTGCCAGAACCAGCTTGCTCGTTGTTGCTGTCCGCGGATGTGATCCTGCGTCCAAGAAGACGTTAGCTATCTTGCTCATTCCTGGGCTGCGCGCGGGATGGCGTCACATTGATGAGGTGGAACCCTTAGGGTGAATGAGGTAACGACTCTCCGGCTTTCCGGTTAATCACTCAAAGTGGTGCGCAGATTTGAAGAGTAGGGTCACGTTAAAGTCACGCGCCGAGGACCAGGAAGTTAACTTTATACGCAAACGTTCCTCGCGGATCGTGACGCCAAGAACTGCCAGCGCGGCGAAACGATCGCTGCTATGATATCCCTGCATCGAGAATCTGTCAGATGTTATATCATAATTGACAAAAACGGTAAGAAATGCTCGAGTTTTACCCACTTGGAGATGGGTCTAACCATCACAAGCGTACGGCAACGTGCCCCCAGCAAAATAGTCTCTCGAACAGTTGTAGGTATATAAGGGGCGATGGCAAGCACGAGCGATTCCCTCAACCCCTACTCATCTATACCCGGCTTCTGGCGGCAGTCTTGTACGACATTACTCCTTGTATTTTTGCCTCTGGTTCGAGCCCTTCATGACCAACGTCACTTGTCAAGACAGCATTCATACGCACCTCGCATCGAGTGGCGCAGCCAGTGCTATGACCTTGCCCGGTTTCATGCTCACCGATTTGGAATGCCCTGCCAACGCTGACTTGGCCGGGCCAAGAGTGGATGACGCGGAATCTTTACCAACGGTCCATTCACCAAGTGATTTACCCGGTGCCCTATCGGATGGTTCCGATAAGCTGGGCTCGTCACACCTCGTCTCCAAAATGATCACTCCATCAGCTGATAGTTTAAAGAGACCAATCGAGGCTCCGTTGCAACTCACAGATCAGACAAACCTTCTTCCGTTCAGGAAAATTCTCCCCGTCTTCGCAGGCCTGGCTGTGTGCTCCGTTGTCGCTTCGCTTGACTCTGTTATTGTGGCGACGGCTTTGCCCACGGTATCCAATTCATTCAATGCAGGGTCTATTGTATCTTGGGTACCATCTGCCTACATGCTCACTTCGACGAGCTTCCAGCCGCTATACGGTCGATTCAGCGACATCTTCGGTCGCAAATGGGCACTTTGCGTAGCCATGGCGGTATACGTGCTGGGGAGTTTGGCTGCAGGTTTCTCAACGTCGATTATCCAGTTGATCATCTTCCGTGGTTTCGCGGGTGTAGGCGGTGGCGGTATCCAGAGTATGGCGCAAATCATCGTTTCCGATCTTGTCAGCCTTCGAGACAGGCAAGTTCTTAGCGATGTTTCATCGTCTCTGCTGTAAATAACACGATTCTTCCTCAGGGGTAAATATCAGGGTATCATTTGTGGTGCTGTCGCTCTTGGCTATGCTATGGGTCCTCCCATCGGTGGTGCTCTGGCCCAAAAGGTGTCCTGGAGAGTACGTGTATCTTGACTTTATTCTCTGCATATATTCATTTACCGTGGTGTAGTGGTGTTTTTGGCTCACTCTTCCTATCTCGTTGTTCGCGATTTGTGTTGTCGCTTTCTTGCTTCCGCTCAAACCAGTGGAGGGTAATGTGAAGATGTAAGTCCTAATCATTCTTCTTGTACACCCTCTGACACCTTGCAGGAAGCTCTTGGCGGTCGATTATCTCGGCACGATCTTGACGCTTGTCGGATCTGCTCTCATCCTTTTGCCCCTCATTTGGGTAGGTAGATGCAGATCGCCTAACTTAACTATTATTAACGTAACACTGCCAGGGTGGCGTGACGTTTCCTTGGAACTCGCCCATCGTTCTCGGGTCGCTATGCTCTGGAGTCTTGGTCATTTTCCTATTTTGCATCTGGGAATGGAGGGGTGCACGACTGCCAATTGTCCCCAGTAAGTGCTCTGCCCTGCCCGTCGACTAGGCTCGTTGATCAAGAATTCGCATGGTTAGTGTACATCTTTAATCACGTGACCGTTGTAGGCGTATACATCGCCATGTTCATTAAGTACGGTTTTTTCGTTTTATATTCGTCAATTATTTGATTCTGATAGTTTTTGTCGCAGCGGTTTTCTGTTTTTCTCCTCGCTTTACTACTTGCCACAGTTCTTTCAAGTCGCGTTGGGATACTCGCCACTCCAGTCGGGGATATTCTTGCTTCCTGTGCTCATTAGCCAATCGTTCGCAAATTGGACAACGGTATGCTTCATTTGTTGCGGTGTTGGTGCCATCGCTGATATCAGCCGACGCTACCTTGAAGGGCATGATCGTGAGTAGGACGGGAAGATACCGGGTGTGTAGTGCACCGACGAGTCTCCTTCGAAAAGCTGATTTATCATCTTTGACCCTCTAATATAGACCAGCATCTATGTCGGATTCACCGCATGGGCCGTGGGGTGTGGTTGCTTGTCAACAGTCCGGGCATCCTCGAGTAAGGCACTCCTCGTATTTTATATGTTACTGTCTGGATTGGGTGCCGGACAGGTAAGACTTACGATAGAGTTTAAATCTGGAGCGTCACGCATTCATATTTTTGATCCAGACTCTGCCAACGACTACTGTTGCGGCTCAAGCAAGTGTTCCAAGACAGGACATGTCTGTGGTGACTGCCGTTAGAAATGTAAGTTCACTCCCCTGTCAATGGACTGTCCTCTGAAGCACGCGCGTCTACCATTAGCTCATCAGGTTACTGGGAGGGACATTATCTCTAGCAGTCGGATTCTCGTTGATGTTTGTCCTTTTCGTTATCCAAACTATCGCGGCAAAACTGAATCTTTGTTCGCTCCAGTAACAATTCCTTGCGGAATGACCTTTCTTCATTCTCAATTTCCTCCTCCACGATTACTGCCGTTATCGACGACCCTACCATTCTTGGACCGAACACACCGACTTCGAGACTTGATCCTCTCGGCCTGACCTCCTCGATGACTAGCTACGTGCTCTCACATGGGTACGCGGCAGGCTTCGAACTGGTGTTTATCCTCAATGCGTGTATGGCTGCCGTTGCAGCAATCACTAGCTTTTTCATGATCAAACATAATGAGCTGACGAGGGGCGACGATGATAAACTCAAAGCAGAGGCACTGGCAGCGCTCCGTGATGGAGCGAAAACACAAAATGACCCTGAAAAGGTCTAATCCCTTGGCGGAAACGACTCAATGAGAAAAAAAAAAAGCAGACGTAGAAGTGGGGTGTGTAGTGAGCACACGCCTCGACGTCTGATGGGACGTCAGTTGACGTTATATGCAGGATGACTGCGTCAGACCTGGCGTTGGGTTATCCAGAGGCCTTGAAGGTCACGGTCTTTCTTTTTCTTCCCTGGGTATATGTTGGGTAGACTCATAGAGAAAACGGGTATTTGCATCTTAATTTCGACCTTGACGGTGACTACAGTACAGCGCATTTGTAGTGAGGCAACGCTATAATGTATGGATCGGCTGTCTTGCTGTGAAACAATGCCTTGCTTCGGACCATGCATTTCCGGCGCCGTTTCAGGTGCTCAGAGGGTTCCATTTTAGGAAGTGTCCACACACCCGCCGGCAAGTGCTGGTAGTTGCCGACTCGCCAAAGCCTAGAACGTCCAGTGGTATGATGAACGTGCAACGCTCAATCAAACAGTAATCACCGCGGCTTCAAAGCACAGAAGAGCATGCAAGACACCAGGTAGGCCACTTCAGCTGACGCTTGGCTTCAGGGTACCTGACTGGTGGTCAGCTTGACACTGCGTTCGCACGCTTTTCTTGCGCCAGGCCCTGGTGAGAGAGATATTCGAAGGATAAAGCGATACGCCTCCAACCGGCAGTACCTATCAACACGCTTGCCGGATCCAACCGGCAACTTGGTCAAGCTTATCTTACCGGTTTCGCGAATGAATGAATAATGGCCTCATGCAGGGTGGTTCCGAATCCAGGCGGGTGTGGAAGCGTGGAATACCACAATGCACACGTGCCGACATGTTCTTCGCGGTACTCCTCAACAAGCGGCGAGTTAAATACTAGAATTTCCTATGCCAGGTGGGGGCATCCTATACACTCTCAAACCCCAACCTCGATCCTTTGAGCTAGCCACGTATTTATCCACGTCGGCAGGCACTCCTCTCCTTGCTCTGGCATACCTTCACCTACCCCCGCCCTCGCATCGCCCCCTCTTTATGATGTGCGCCAAGTCTGCCTGTGATTCGCCCTCCAAGCGTCCAATCCTGCGTCTTCGATTTTCTCGAAAAGCAAAGCATATGGATATGGAGGACGCGAAGGTGGCATTGGATATTATACTTCGGCCTTCGCTTCATCTTTGGAAACTTGCCCTTGGACGCAGTGCCCCCGTCTCATCGAAGCGGCCCAAAAAGACCGTCATCCTCGACGACAATACCTCGAGCACGTCATCTATATCCCTAAAGGTGATTTCGGTGCGATGGCTACGAGTAAACCTGAAGCTAACTGGATGCTAGAAGAGGGTTCGCTTTGACGAGCGACCCGTCACAATATCTCGCAAGGGCTTCTTTGAAAGACTCAGGAGGGATTCCAGTTCGTCCCCTGCCCGCCCTTGTCTCGTCATTCGGGTGCGTCGCCTCTTCTTGGCTCCAGTATCCTCCATTGAACTGAATACACAGACACATGACCATGTGTGTCATAGACCCCCAGCGTCCCTGCTTGAAGCGGACAATCGCTCCGTCTATGAGGATTGTCTCTCGGACCACCCCGGCTTTCTAGCTGACCTTCATGCCTTTGAAGGCGATGAGTGTTCGTACACGCGGCCCCTCGAATACGTTCGCAGATCGGAGTTTTATGAAACCGAGTCCGGTATCGCCACATTCGATCGGACAGGCTATGCGAGCTACTGCCTCTCAAGGTGGCTAGATAAGAAACGCGAAGAAGCACGGGTCCCGAAGAAGATGCAACTCGTGTCCGAAGACCCTGTACTCTCGCCGCGGTCACATTTTACCTTATCACAACCCTCAAACGACACGCTTGACGTTGCTTCTCCCGTGGCACCGCTATCCACACCTATCTGTAGGCCACCACGATGTCTTCCTCAGCGCATATGGAAGTATGTCGAGGACGAGCTCCGCAATGCTATCGTTATCCTCATTATCGGCTCGTTCATTCACATATGCTTATTTCTCTTTCTTTTATATGATATTCTGGCCCGGGGTCTTAACCCCTCGGATGACTGATTTATACCCACCTGTATGTGGTTCTCTTTTCTATGCGGTGTTCCTTTGGGGTTTCTTGGTGGGCTTGCTGGTCTTTTCCGTTGTATACATTATCCTCTCATTTCCTGTATTGTATCATTAGCTAACCCGACTTGTACTACTATCTGCAATGTTCGTGGGGTTACCAAGTTGCTTGTTCAGCCTTTCTAGGTGCGATCCGTTTTGGTAGTAAACTCGACTGACTACATACTGGGCGCTTAGTGCTAGCACCGGCTCAAATTGGACGTCACGTGCTTCCTACCCTTGCGTTATCACGCACTGGCACTCGAACTCTTGGTACGCAATGGCAGAAGCGATGGCAGAAGGGGCCAGTCCTTCGTCCTCCCCTGAGACCCAACCCTGTGGACGTGGACGAGGGAGAGGGAAGTCGAGGGGCGGCCTCGGTAAATACCTACGTGCTCGCGGACGGGGCCATACATATGGGCGCCCCGCCGAGTTCACGAAACGACTCCTCCTAGAAGGCGAAGAACAGGAGGATATCGACCCAGAAGAAGCCAAAGAGATTCGCCAGCGATATTCCAAACGCCAGCTCGTGTCCAACGCAGATCGGTACGTGGAGGAAGAACCTCAACTGGGTTCAGACGGTACGTGACTACCTTTCTCTGAGTCGGTCTCAGCCTCGGACGATCGATCACGTCCAGCGAGCGGAGATCCTCGCTCGATCGCTCACGTTTATGTTTTTTTCATTCCTTTTCTTTTTAGGAGAGGAGATCAGAGAGCCCGAAGTCGATTTGTCGGCGTTTTTAGAAAAGCAACGGTTGTTTGATTCGGCACCGACACTCGCCGGCACATCTGACGCACGCAACGAGGACGAGGACGAGATAGACCATTCGTTGGCACACATTACTTCACAGCAGCGACCTGCTTCGCGACCGAAAAAGGGTCTCATACAAACGATCGAATGGGACGACTCGCTCGAACAGATGAGCCGCGATAAGGCCACGGCGGAGGCGAATCGAGGTTCGTCGTTGACGCGTACCATAGTGGACGAACGAGCCAATGACTCTCTTGTGTTTATCGCACGATAGACTTAAAGGAAAGGTTTAGAGCGAAGACGAACACGCTCAGAACGAAGCCGATGGCACCAAAAGAACGAAAAAAAGGTCGGTGTTTCATGCGTTTTTGCGAGCTCGTGCTTAGCTTTTGAAGAAAATGATATCATCGAGGCCCCGCCTTTGCCTACGGAGGGAAACACCGAGAAGGATCCGAAGAGCGAGATGCAAGATTTCCTTGATGATTTACTAGCATAGGACTTGATCAGAGTGGGGTAACGATCTATTCGTTGTGCTTTGACGATCCCCGCTAGTGTTACGTGATAAGAGCCAGTGGTGTTGGACGCTAGAAGAGCCTAGGTTTCAACCTGCCAGTGACGGCCACCCCTGCATGCCTCCAAAGCTTCCGTAAAGCTATCACTCATCCGAACAGATGGCTTGGCGATACCGGATGAAGGTCGGGATTCAATGAAGCAGTTTGGCCTCACGTCATTCTTTATCGAAATGTCGGGTTGAAATACACAATATCACCGCGGAAGTTACCTGCGAGCAAAGAAGTTTATACAACGAATGAAAGGTGCGTAGGCGGCACTTGTAGGAATGCTTGGTATGGTTACCAAAAACGTATATAAATGAGTACATCTAGGGGGAAGGAGTGATGGCCGTGGAGAATACACAACAGAAAAGTTTGCTAATCGTAAACGTTCGTTGCGACGTGCATATCGTTGTGCGATCTTGCGCACAACTTGGGGGAAAAGAATATGCGAAGGGCTATGAAAGGAAAATTTTCATCAAATGGCAGCACCGTACTGGGTTTGAATCGTAATGTAAACGCTGTCCTTGGATCGTGATTCCTGCAACGCGCGGCTCGGGGCCGGATAGACACTGGGTAAGCTGAAAGGGCGGTGATACGCTGGGACAGTACAGCGAGGAGGGTGGACGGTAGTGACAGCGGAACCCATTACAGCGTTCGCGCTCTCGTCGGCATCACCTCTGATGCATGTAGCCGTGGGAGAAGGCTGCTGGCCATGCGAAGAATAACTAGGAAGGGACGGCGAGGAACAACCAGCTGATTTCTCGAGGTCAACATCAAAGTCCTTCGCAGCAGAGGGCATGTGTGAGTTCGCGGGTTTGGCGTGTGAAGAAGTGTTTGGGACGTATACTGGCAAAGATCCAACCGAAATCTTTTTGTTGAGGGACATTTTCCACCTGATAGAGGACAGCTTAGCTATGTTAAAGTACGGAATATAGAAATGACAGACCTTCTCGGCTTGCTGGCGGGCATGTCAGATACAGATTTATACCCGAGGAATTTGACAGTGCGCAAAAAAGCGGCACGGTAATTTTTGCGAGCCTCAGTCCCGAGGCCAAACAACAAAAAGAACAGAATCCCTGAAGCGGGGAACAACCAACGCGTCAGCTCCACAGAGAGTCGAAAGTTGGGGTCGCTCATCCATTCGACAGCAGGGATCTGGCCAACATAAGAAAAATTGTAATGCGTAACGTCCCATGATACCCATGGCTGAATTGGAACGCCCTTGTTCGCGATGTAGGTGCTGTAGATGCTGATAGGAATTGTGCATAGCATCTCTGAAAGGGCTAGCAGCATTAAACGAATGTATCGGTTCATACTTAGTGAGTTATGAGTTGACAAGAGTCGATTGAACTCTAGTCGACGCTTGTAGAAGGCGCATAACGTGAAAGCTAACAAACGTTGAGTGAGCTATAGCGTGTCATCCGTTGCAGACTCACCTGAGAGCACAAACGAAATGCAACCTAGGAGGGTGGGCCACATGAACACGAGAAAGTAAGCCAAGAGTGTATTGTAAAGAGAAGGGTAGCAGCCGACAGCTTCCAGGATATCAAAGCGATGACCTGTCTGCCAGATCAAGGAGGGACATCCTCACTTTCGTTTATACGTACCCTGGACGACGTAATCTACAAAGGCAACAATGAGCAAATGCGATATGGAGGGTGTGGAAGAACTCACGTAGTGCCATGACGAGAATTGGGATGCCAAAAGCGATACATGAATCAACGATGACAGCTCGACGTTTCTGCGCGACGATTATCATCAACAATAAGGCACGCTAACAGAACTTACATCCTCAGTGGTCTTGACAGTTGTCTTGATGGAAGAAATAATGTACAACCGTCTGCTGATGCAGAGGCCGGCGGCAGGAATGCCAACACCCGCACCAAGAAGGATCTTTGAAGCTGATCGAAATGTGAGAGGATGCGAAGTAGATCATCAACAAGACGGACAGATGTCACACCACACGGGAGCCAGATTTAAAGCGTTGTTCCTCCAGACGATAGAGTTAATAAACTCCAAGAGACAGGCGACCGCCACCCAGATGATGTAGGCGCAAGTGCCAACGTTCCATGCCTGGACATGCAGCGGAAGAGGAATCAGGACGAGGCAGAAAGTACAGAAAGCAAACACAGAGAAAAGAGGATATATCGGATCAGCATTCGTGTCCATGGTGAGGGATTGAAAGTTGATGAAGGGAGAGAACAGACCTCAGGAAAACTTGGTGGGGTTCGGCCATGGCTTTGACTCTGTGTGCACACAAAGAACGGGAAATCGCGTATCGTACCTTTGTCTATTACGCTATGCGTAATCTCATTAAAACGCCAGTCGCAAGCTTGTACAGCCACAGAAGCGTAGTTCAGTAGCGGCGCTCGTTATATTCACCGCACAATGCAAGCGGGCCATCCAAAACAGTTGAACAATATGAAAACGTGCTGGGGAATGCCAAGTATAAAGCGATTCACCATGAGGTATCACGGGAAATATCTGGCATAATCACATCGCCTTACCTTGGAACAGTAGAATACGCTTGCCCGGGTCGCATCAAACGTCAATTAATAGACTCACTTTACAATACGATCATATTCAGGTATGGAGAGCGATCCTGGATACTTACATCTCCCGGTATATCAAGTTTAGCAGTGGTCCGAGCGGTGCTGGACACCCAGAGTGTCGCTGAAGCTCAAGCCTGCTGCTGGAAAAGCCTGGAATGTACAAGCCTTTCGAACTCCGCCACCATTAACCCGCCCATCTTTGAGTCGACATTACTTAGCCTACTGTTGATTGTGACATCGAGGTACTAGGGTGCCGCTATGGAATGAACCCATTGTCCCCCATAGAATTCTCCAGCAACCTCAATCCCATCAGTCGAACGTTCGACGGTTATGTGGACAATGAAGCTCTTTCCGTGACGCTGGCAGTGTACCGTGGATGTACAGTCCCGAACACACAGACGTTGCCGACCATACAACTGTCGGATTGCTCCCCCCCGCTCGAGCTCCCGTTCGCTCACAAGGCGATCGAAGATACCTCATGTACTGATTTGAGCTCTAAGGATGTCGTGGTAGTACGTCTGTAGTTTTCTGTTCATTCACCAGATCGTGAGTATAGTCACAAGTGGAACCGACGCATTTTCGAACGAAACCTTTCTCCATTCTCCGATGAGCTGCATCACAAAATTTACAAAATCATCATAAGACCAAACAGACTGGTGCGCCCGCCGGAGGTCATATGACGCCATATGTGACGACTGCTCCAGAGATTTCTTGATTATGCTGGAATATTATGTGTGAAGTAAGGCCGAGTGCGAGAATAACCATACTGGTCAAGGATATTTAGGGATATGATCTGATATGTACCACGTCGTTGCGGCAGTCCCAGCTGTTACGGAATATGATGTAGGACACAAAGTGTACACCTACAATGCACCATACCCCTCGCGCGTATAAATATCG
>JBBPKI010000933.1:0-16358 GCA_038089155.1 Nevesoporus exiguus
GTGGGGTGGGTATTCGGCTTGGAGGATTGGCAGATAGCACATCCAGCAATGAAGCAAGAGATAAATGAGCACATGCCAGGCCACCAATAATCCCAAGAGAGTTGAGCATAGGTGCAAAAGAGGCCCTCATGGCCCCCAGAGGGAGAGGAGTGAAGGGACAAGACAAGCTCATAATGTGCATCAGGTGGAATGAAGAGACAGCCTTTGTAGTAAAGGTGGGGAGTGTCATAATGCCAATCAGCAAGAGACAAGCGAGGGAAGGGGGGAAGAGACTTCTCCATAGTGTGGAGAGCTTCAAGAATGAGTGGATCACTGGCTGAGGAGCTGGTGATCTTGGAGGTAAGCACAAGGTCCAATGTGGAGATGATTTCTGGGTCAGATAAAATGGGATGGATATTATCAGAGGACATATCGACATCATGACAGTTGGATAGCACATCTGCAGGCGTTATGGCAGTTCTGAGGAGAACAGTCCAGAGGAGATGATATTTTTGAAGGAAGAGGCTCCAGCAAGCTTGGTGGCACAAAAGTTTTTGAGGGGCTTTCATGAATGAGAGATTTTTATGGTTAGTGAAGATGGTGACTGGGTGCTCAGTACCTAAGAGGTACTGTTGCCATTCTTCCAAGGCATCAATAACTGCTAGAAGTTCCCTATCATAGATGTCATAGTTGTATTTTGCATCATTAAGGGTATGAGAGTAATAGGTGCATGGATGAGAATCTCCATTAATGTCTTTCTGCATTAGAATGGCTCCAACGGTGATGAGGGAGGCATCTGTCATAAGGAAGAACAGTTTAGAGGTATCTGGAAGGGCCAGAACAGGGGCAGAGGAGAAGATATCCTTAAGGCAGGTAAATGCGGTATTCTGGGCATCATCCCAGATCCAAGACTGGGTATTCTTGGTGAGAAGATTAAGTGGGGTAGCAATGCTGGCAAAGTTGGGAATGAACTTCTGATAGAAGTTACAGAAACTGAGGAAAGAGCAGACAGCTTTGATGGTAGATGGTGGTTGCCACTTGGCGATAGTGGAGAGTTTGACAGGGTCCATGTGTACTTGTCCATTTCCAATGATAATGCCTAAGTATTCAATCTCCAGAGCATCGAACGTGCATTTAGAGAGTTTGAGCGTAAGCCCATGCTCTCTGAGATGTGCTAGAACTCTGTGGGTGTGATCAACATGATCAGAGAGGGTAGAGGAATGAACTCCAAGATCATTCATGAAGATCTCAAGCCACTCTTCCAGGGTGATGTCTTGGAAGACCCAGTTCATGAAAGCTTGGAAAGTGGGCAGTGAGCTACATTGCCCAAAGAACATGACAGTAGGTTTATAAATACCAAGAGGGGTGATAAATGCAGCTTTCCACTGGTCTTCTTCATGAATGCGGATATTATTGTACCCCCAGCAGATGTCGAATTTTGAGAAGTACTTTGAGTTCTTCATTTGATCAACAAGGTCAGAGACAAGGGGAAGCAGGTATGCATTCTTGATAGTGTGTTTGTTCAAGTACCTATAGTCCTGGCAGGGATGAAGTGAACCATCCTTCTTTTGGACAAAGAAGAGAGGGGAAGCTTGAGGTGACTTGGACTCTACTATGTGTCCAGTGCAAAGGTGTTCATCGACAAAAGCTCTACAAGCTTCCATCTCAGCAGGGTTTAAGGCATAGGCTTTGGCTTGCTTCGGGACAAAGGAGTCCTTGAGCTCGATGACATGATCATAGGGTTGATGTGGGGGAAGAACATCATGGTTCTTTTCCTTGAAGACATCAGAGAAGTCAGCATATAGTTCAGGGAGAGCAACTTCTTTTTTGACATTCTGCTGAGTGATCTTCGTAGCAATAGTAGTCTTGCATATGGTTTCAGCAGATAACCAAGCATTTCTTTCTAAAAGATTGAACTCAATATTCCACTTGGCATCTAACCCTAGCCATTGGAGGAGATATCATTCAGGGATTTTGTCATGCATAGGGAGGGGATGTTTGGGAAAGGAGAGGGTTCCATTGTTACAGTTTTATTTCTTCATGGTCACCTCCTGCTTATTTTCTTTCTTCATCTTTTGGAGGGACTGATCACATGGAAAGTGTATATTCCATACCTCGTCATCCTGTACTCAGATGGCATCCGCCTGATCCCATTACTATAGCTTCAGACTTTGCAGCCTCCATCATCTTTGATATCTTTTTGTCACAGCTTGTTTCATCCACATCCTTTGTTGATGTGTTACCTTCCCTACCATCTTTGATAGATGGTTACCACCATTGGCTGTGGGTGCAGCCTCTCTTAGGTAGACACTATTTAAACCTCCATGTACAGTAGTGGCTACCTTAGCCAATTCTTACTACATCCCTTGTGGTTAATTATTGCCTGCTCACTCCACTTGTCTTCACTCGCCTTACTGAAGGAGAGAGCCCTAGTCCCTGCCTGCCTTATCTAAGGAGAGTGGCCAAGTACTCTATCAGAGTACTTCCTTTGACCTAGTGAAGGTCTGTCCCTTATTGATAGCAAATCCTCTTGTGGGTCAGCCTGCTAGTTGAGTACGTTCCACGAGACGGAACAGTTGTCAGTCAACTCTGAGGAGTTGCCCTGCTGACCAAGGCTCTTTCTACATCTATTCAGGGATGTTGCACCTCTTTGTGAGTGCCTCCTCAGTCTAGGTTGGCTGATAGCCCAGAGGTAGAAGGCAGTCGTAGGTAATAGGAAACCATGACTGTTACATCTATCCTTCCAGTCAATGGTAGGATTTTGATCAGCAAGCCAGTTCATTCCTAGAATGATTTGGGGCCTTCCTAAACCAATGATCATGAAGTGGAGGGTTTCAGTTTGTCCTGGGAAAATGACAGTGGCATTGGAGCAGAAGTGGATTGTGCCAGTCTGGTTGGCAGTGCCATCAACATTTAGGGCTTGTATTGGTTCAGCAAGGGGGTGGAAAGGGAGACCAAGTCTCTTGGCCAGTTGATAGTCAATGAATGTTCCAGTAGCTCCACAGTCAATAAGTGCAGTGGTATCAACAGTTTTCATCCCATGAGAGAGTCTGATGCAAATGTGAATGGACTTCTCTGATTCAGATGACAATGATACATGGGCAATTCTATGGAGAGGTAGCATCGACTCATCTCTCCTTCTCAAAAATCCTTAGTTACTTCAGTAATAGAGGTGATGGATTCCTGTGCAGGTTCGAAGCTTTGCTTCAGTTTCTGGAGAATCTGCTCTGTGGTCTTCCCTCCAGCAGTGAGGGAGTTGATGTACTGTGTCAGGTTGTTGGTGGGCTGTGTCTGCACAGCACGAATCCTGTTTGGGTTGTGAGGGGGGTGAGGTGGTGGAGAAGAGGTCAATTGATTTGGATGGTTCCTGGTGGAACAGCTGCTCTGCTTACATATGAAGCATAGCCTGTTGTCCAAGCATCACTTTTGTTCATCAGAGGACAGATTCAGGGCATCAATGTCCATAGCATTGGGATCCCTGGTGGGGGTGGGGCAAGGGAGAAAAGATCTCTGGGGAAAGGTGCCAGTGGGGGTGGTCCTGGCAGTAGTGGCTACTCTGGGAGCCATTCAGATGCGATTAGCTTCGAACTGCTCAACCTTTGAGTACCAATCAGAGATCTTCTTCAGCAAAGTCTCTAATCCCACCATCTTGGAGCAATGGTACTGATGCAGGCCTTGATCAAAGAGACTGATGAGAGCGAGGTCATTAGTGAGGGCAGCAGTGGTGGAGAGGATGCAAAAATCTGACATATATTTGTGTAGGTCAGAGACATTATTCTGTCATAAAGCGACAAGCTTTTTCATGGCATTGGCAGAGGAATCTATGAGTTTGAAGGCTACCTGGAAGGCTGCCTTGAAATCCTTGTACGTTCCGAAGGAAGGGGGAGACTTGTTCATAGCCTCCTGGTGAATGACAGTAGCCCAAGCAAGGGTGGAATCTTTCTCCATATAGGACAGGGCGAAGGCAATCTGTCTATCATCACTAGTATAAATTTTCTTATTGATCAGAAGGTAGGTATCCATGGAAAGTATCCAGGACTCAGTGGAGGAAGAACCATCATAATCAGCAGGGACTCTGATCTTGATCTCAGTGGGTTTGAAAGACATGTCTTCATCAGAGTCTTTATTGTCAGAAGGATCTGTGGAAGGAGGGTGATGAGGTGGTTGCGGATGGATGGGTTGGACAGGGATGACAGGTGTTGGGGCAGTATATGCTGAAAGCAGTGGAGCAGCAGAGGTATTGTGCTCAGGATGATGTACAGATTGTATAACAGGTGCAGCCCAAGGATCAGAGGAACTTCCAGGTCTGATGGCAGGTTCTGGTTCTTCAACTTCAATGGGTTCAGGTTCAGAGAAGTCTTCTCTAGCAGCAGCTCTGTGGATCACTTGTTCTAATAAGGTGTTGCAACGATGTGGTACTTCAGGGGGATAGTTTGGGTTAGGCGACCCAGGGACTCTTCTTGGTGATGATGTTTTGACAAGAGGTTCCCTACTCCACTGGCAGGAGGGGAATTGGAAAAGCTAAACCTTTTGTTACAGAGCATGTCCCTCTGGACTGCTAGCAACAAAGATTCTTTGTGAGGAGGCACTCACAAAGAGGCACAATGTCTCACAAGGAATAGAAAGGCAAGGGAGAACTGTTGAGGTGACAGTTCAGTCAGAAGCAAGTCCAGATAAGAGAAGGTGGAATTGTGCAGGTTTAGCTTGGGTTTTACAGGTGAAGTAGCTAGCTACTTATAGTCCACAGAAGTGTGCACAGACCAAGAGTAGGGCAGGCATAGAAAATGAGAGAAAGGAGAAGAAGGCAAAAGAACTACTGCAGGTGGCTATGAGAATAATGACAGCATGTGAGAGAATGCTGTTAGGAGGTAATTGTCCAGTTAAAGGCTATCCTACAGAGTATAGAGTGAGTAGAAGAAAGGAGATTCAAAGATGATTAGAAAGTAAACATATTTCCCATGAGGGAATGGATATTGAAAGGGAACACAAATAGTGAGAAGGAAAAGATGTGGTATAATGGATAACATTGTAACAGATGGCCCCCACAGATGCCTTGTCTAGGAAGGATGAGGTCGACACCTCCACTGATAATGTATTACAGGCCATCATTCCCCCTCTGGTTCATGTGCCTCTCCATGAGTACCTCCCAGAGGAGGAGAAGGACCTGTGCACTCTGGACCTCTCCCTAGTCAAAGTAATCCAGGATATCTCTCCCTCCAATCCACTGGTACTTCATGCTGAAGCTGCCTTTTCTGACAAAACCCCCCTCTTCTCTTGCTCCATCCTTTCCAACTGGACCTTGGATAAAGGTCTTCTCTATTTTAAATCTAGACTTTATGTGCCTGAGATGGCACACCACAATCTCGTCTCCTCCCTCCATGCCTCCCCCTCTGGTGGCCATGAAGGGATCTTCCAAACCCAACAACACCTTGCCCAGGACTACTAGTGGCCCAGAATGGGCACCTTCATCTGCCGCTTTATCCTTGACTACACCACCTGCCAGGCAAACAAAGTTCTCACCCACCCTATGGTCCCCCCACTTTCCCCACTCTCCTCCACTGCCACCCACCCCTTTCAGCAGATCTCATTTGACCTTATCACTGGCCTTCTGAAAGTGGATTCTTTTGACACCATTCTGGTCATGGTTAACCATGGGCTTACTAAGGGGGTAATTTTCATCCCTTGCTCCAAAAGTATTGATGCCGAGGGCATTGCCAAACTATTCTTCTCCTCAGTATTCCCCAGATTTGGTCTACATGATACCTGCACCTCTGATAGAGGTCCACAATTCACCTTGGCCTTTGCCCATGAACTGGCATGACTCCTGAAATACGACTCGAAACTACAATATCTTCTACATACCATCCACAAACTGATGGGGAGACAGAACGAGTCAACCAGGAACTAGAGACATATCTCCGCATCTTTTGCCAAGGAAGACCTAGTGATTGGGCTGCACTCCTACTTACTGCCAAGTTCTCACATAACTCTGCCACCCACTCCTCCACCCAACAAACCCCATTCTACCTCATGATGGGATACCAACCCCAAGCTTATCCCCCATTAGGAAAGACCTTCCTCCCTGCCCTAGAAACCCACCTCTCCCTGACCTCTAAGGGACATGATGAGGCACTCACTGCTGTAGAAACTTAAATGTGCCTGTGTGTAAGGCAAGAGAAAGAAATGGGGCAATATGTTCGTCCCAGGGAGTTGCAAGGCAATGCCAAATGGCTGGAAATGGGTAATGAAAGAATGATAAAGAGCATACCACCAGTGTGGACAACTCCTATGGGGGCCTTCTCCAAAAGGAACTGGGTTCTGGACTTCCAGATGCATTCTCAGACTTCTGTGCACAATGCAGACAGTGAGGGAGGACTAGGACCAGGCATTCAGGCTTATACTGGGCATTCTAACAATGAGGGAGAGTGGAAAACTGTATTAAGTAACTAATGACATGCCAATGTAGTGCTCAACTAACATAAAACAATGCCAAATATATAAAAATAGCTAAACCAGCCCAAAACAATGTAAGCTGGTCACAAACAAACATACCTGGACATTAGAATACCAGGAAACATCACCGGGAAGTGATCCTGGCCAGTTTCTGCACAACCCAGTCATATAGGGGATTGATCCTGACTGGAAATGTACTGGGAAATCATCCGGTCTACCAGGATAATGTCAGGATGACCAGAATAAGACTGGATGTGTAGTGATATCATTGGATGCCCTATAATTCTGGAATATAAACATAGGGAACCACAGTTCTCTATATCTGCAGGGGAGGTAAATGCTGACTGTCCCCAGTCAGTGGATCTCTGGGAGTAGCACAACTCAGGTATAGCAGGGGTGATACTGGTGGCATAGTGGTTCCAGCTTGCAATACCAATGATCCAGGTGATGCAATAGGTCCTGTGCACAGTGTGGTAGCCCTGGTGCATGCTATGGATGGAGCAGATGAGATGGCGATACTGGTATTGGCTAGTACAACCCTCTGAAGATGTAATACCTCTGATTCAGTGATGTGATATGTCCAGTGCGCAGTGTAATGGGCAGGAACAACTCCAATGAGTGTCCGGAGATAGGTGGAGTTTGTCCAGAGTGGGCTGGACTTTGACCAGATAAGGGCAGTGGCTCTGGTGTGCAAGGTGATGGTTCCAGTATCTGCTATGGATGGGGCAGGTGATCCTCTGCAAAGATGATTCTGGAGGGTGTCCGAAGTTGGGCAAAGTTTGTCTGGAGTGGATAGAACTTGGGTGGGATGATGGAGGGTGTCCGAAGTTGGGCAGAGTTTGTCTGGAGTGGATAGAACTTGGGTGGGATGATGCAGTGGTTGTAACCAGGCATTGTTTGCAAGCAGATATGGATAGTCTATGAAAATAAAAGGAATAGCTAAGGAAAATGAAAAGAACTGGTTATAAATGTGAGGTACCACTCAACTTGTCTTCATCAGGCTTCTATTGGTATCTATATCTTCCAGAGTTCCTTCGGAGGTGGGGTACCACCTGGCTTGCCTTCTTTGTGCATCTTTGTCACATCCATGCCAAACCACCCATCTCTGCCTCCTCTGGTGTCATATCCATGACATCCCATCCATCTCTGCCTCCTCTGGCTTCATCTCCAGCCATCTCTGGCCACCTCCGCCACCCTCAGTCCACCTCTGCTTCCTCCATGCTCGGAGCTCCACTCCTCCGCTCCAGACCAAGGCTGTGCTTGCCCAGGGACTCAGCTAACTTCAGATCTGGATATATTTCATACATTCTGTTTGTACATCTCTTTGCTTCCTCCATCTCTTCTTAGGTCCCTTATGGACCCTTGATTTATCTCACCTATTCCCTGACACCCTTGATGTCCCTATCCTTCTTCTAGTATAAAACCTATGTATCTCTGTTATGTAACCTTAGCATGAATATCGACTTAATTCCTGCTCTCCACTCTTGTCGCGATCTCCTCCTCCTCCCATCGGAACTCTGCTCCTCCAAAATACGAGGACACAGACCTGTTCAAGGGTGCAACACATAAGTCCTGTGCTGACATCCTTCCTATGCAACTCTGCTCCGACACCTCTACTCCGGACTTCAGTCCACCTCCAAGACGAACTTCATTGACCACCCCTCAACACCTCCAGACCTCCGATCAGACTTGAGTCTGGAGAGTCTGGGATGATTTAACATCCAGCCCCTTCTTTGACAAACTCCGGTCTCCTCTGTCCCCCTCCAGTCCCCCTCCATCCCCATCATGCATGGAGCTCCTCAGAGCTCCACTCCTCCGATTGGACCTGTGGCTGTGCTCGCTCGGAATCACCCAGATATTATCTCTGTTTGTACTTCCTTTTGTTCTTTGACCCTTGATCAGTCTTCACTTGTATCCCTGACAATCCTTGACCCTTACTTTGCTTCTGACCTCCTAGAATATTTTCATATGTTCTTCACCTTTGTCAGATAGTATTTTCATCCTGTTTTGTACCTCCTCCGCTTACTCTGCCCTATATAACTCCTATGTACCTCCTGTACTATTCCTTAGTATGAATATCGACTAAAGCACTCTCCCCTCATTTCGCAATCCCCCAATCTCCTCCCTGTCGGACTCCTGTGCCTCCAAAATACAAGGACACAGACCTGCTTAGAGGCATGACATATAAGTCCTGCGCCAATGTCCTCCTGAGTACCTCCACTCCAACTCCTCTGCTCGGACCTCTGGTCCATCTCCTAAAACTAACTCCTCTGTCAACCTCTAGAACTCCACAACTCTGGTCAGACTTGAGTCCAGAGAGACTGGCATTTAACAGTATATTCGTACTCCCTCCTGAGCAGGTCTCCATTCTTTTCTTATGACCTCTTACTTCTGTTTTGTACTCTGACCCTCCATTATGATCTCTGCATGGGCTGGAATTCATTCTGAACCCAACCATGCCCTATGGAGTTATTTCATGACTTTACCTCTCATTGACTCTGCCCCTTTGGTGAGTCTCCTTTGGGCTACCCCTTGTGGTACCTCCGAACTCCATTCTACCCTACCTTTCAGCAGCCCTTTATTACATTATACCTCCATTTCTTTTTTGCCCTCTTGGGCATCCTTTATTTCTTACCTTTCAAAGCTCTGTCTTCACTCCACCTCTTTGGCGATCTTTCATCTCTGTTCTTCCATACCATTCTCATGACCTCTGCTTCTCCACACCTCCAATTCGCCTCCAGTGCTTCAGAGGTCCCTTCTTTCTCCTCTTTTTTGACTGCCGCTGTCCTTGGATGGTTTCAGTTGTCCCTTTACTCCCTCCATACTTCTGGTTGACTCTGCCCTTCAGCGAGTCACCTTTTCCTCCATTGTAGACTTTTCCTTTCTCCTACCTCCAGCGAATCACCTCCGACATTTTTCGTCACCTCCTTGAGTTTCTAACATTGTTGGTTTTAGAACAGCTAGCTCACCATGAGACTCCATTGAGTAATTGGCAATGAGCAGCACTTTGTTTGCGACCCATACAAGATAAGAAATGCCAAGCCCTCAACTACTCCAGGCTTCCAGGGCCTCCGCCTTTGTGCTCCACCCCACCACCTCCAGACAGCACTCCAGATTCACCACAGCTCCTTGGATTTATCTTAGTCCAGTCTACAGTCAACCTCCAGTCGCTTACTGGGGGAAGGCAGGACATCTCAATAGGAAAGTCACCTTGCAACATCTGACCTCACCCCCAACCCTCAACATCTGCCTCCGACCCTTTCATACCTAAGGACCACAAGTCCAAAGGTACTCTGTTCCTCCAACACCAACTCCAGCATCTTCGGACATTATGGTGATGGACCACTTTGGTCTTTGCTTTTTCTTCCTTTCTTCATTTTTTATGTTTTCTCTTCACTTTTCCATACCCAAGGACCTTATGTCCAAAGGTAACTCTGGCCTCACTCCGGCTGACTCTACTCAGTCCGGATGGCCCCCTACTTTTTCTCTTTCATTTCTTGTGTACTGTACTCTGGACCTAGGACTGTGTCGCCCTTGTCTGGGCTCCATTTGAGAGCACCCCCTGATGCATCCTTTCCTTTTCCCTTATGTTCTTCTTTATGACCTTATGATTCCCCCTCTGGGTCCATCTCTGGACCATCCCTTCAACTCCAGTTGTGTCTGGTCCACTCCAGCTCACCAGACCTCTTCCCTCCGTTTTTCCATTTTTTCTTCAGTATATTCCTCTTGATCTTCATTCTGGACTATTCCTTTCCCCTCCAGCAACTTTCAGTCCATTCCAGACCACTCTGCCATCATACCCTGTTCTTCATTTGTCTTCTTTGTTGCTTTCCTCCTTAGTTTATCATTGATAATTCCTGTCAACTCCAACAACCTCTGGTCCACTCTGGACCATCTGTTTCTTCTTCTCCCTTTGGGCAATCCACCTCCATGGCCTTTGTGCCAACCTCTTTGGATTCACTGACATTTGCTTAGTATTGACTTGCACACTTGTCTTGTAACAATCCATTGATTGCTGGATTTAAGAAGCCACATATAGTCTAACATACTCTTACAGATGGAATGCCAAACCTCTGCACTCCAGGACTCTGTCTGGAATTTAATCCTGAGAGTTGCATCTCGGATTCACCTCAGCACTCGGACCTCTCTAGATCTCATCTTGCGGACCTCTGACCAGCTTCATCTGGATATTCTCCCCACTTTAAGGACTGACCTATGATTGTCCTTTTCAGATTTTTGCCATTTTTGGCACTTTGATTCTTTAAATCCCTCTGCCTAGGTGCCCATGCTTTCAGACCTTTGTGTCTAGTTCTGCAGACCTCTGCCAGACCCCTCTGGATCTTTTTCCTGCACTATAGGACTGACCCAAGACCATCCTTAGCTTCCTGCCATTCTCAGCATCATACCCCTCTTGTAGTTAACCTCCGCTTCATTGTCTTTTCTGTTCCTGTCCACTCCATTGCCTCCATTTTTGCTTTGCTTCTTCCTCCGATCCACTTTACACAACTCCGTTACCTCTGCTATGACCTCCGTTTCACTCTGTTCTACTCCATCTTGTTCGGTCTTTGTTCGAGAACACTTACTATTGAAAGAAAAGACTAATTACTTGTACTACTTGCCCTTCTTTTCTTCCTCCATTTCCTCTGCTTCCTCTCCCTTCGCCTCCACCTCTTCGTCCTCCAACTCCATTTTGCATTGCACTGCCACCTCCACCAACTCTGGCACCGCCTGGCACCCGCTTTCGACTCAAACCTTCTCTCGCCCCTCCAACACCTGGATCACTCCCTCCAGTGACTCCACCATGTGGAGGAGCACAGGAAGGAGAGTGTTCTCTGAGGCAACCCTCTCTGTCTTCCCACTCACCACCTTCGACAGCCCCACCACTGGGATCTCCATGATGGGCCAGACCCGTTTCCTCCACTCACCTCTGTGCAGCAACCCTTCCTCCACATCTCTCTTGCACACTGCATGCACCCTGGTGCACTGGCAGCATGATGTGCCCTTGCTGCCCTTCTCCAGGGCCTCACACTCCAGACTGCGTGCAATGCACCTTCCACACGCCATGGCCTCCTCTGTTGCCCTCCACTTTTTGTTCTTCCTCCCCCTCCCTCACTCTTCCTCATCCTTCAACTCATCGATTTCAATGAACTCCTGTGAAATCATCAGTTTATTCCTTTCTTCTTGTTTATTACTCACTGGGCTACCTGATGGGGCCCGCACCCTTCCTTTTCCCTTCTCCATCTCCTTTGTCACCTCGTGCTCCCTCCTCCACTCCAACTCCACTCTTCGTCACTCCTCCACAGCAGCTGCTCTTGCATGTGCTGCTTTCTCTTTCTCCTGATGCTCCTGTTCCTCCTGCTCATGCTGTTCACACTCCTCAGCCTCGTGTTGCCATCACTTCTCCGCATCATGTTTCTTGCACTCATTGAGCTCCTTCAAGCACACTTGCACTGCGGCAAACTTGGCCTCGTCCACAGGTGATGAACTTCAAGACATGTCAGACATTGGAGTTGGTAAGAGTTCGAGCTGGTCAACCAACGACCAACTCCCTTATACTCCATGGTAAAAACTTTCGGACTCTGCTTGGTAAGCGACAGACCATTCTGTCCACTCCCTGTCTCTGGTCATCCTTTCCACAGGGGCTTACTAGCCTCATCGGATCGGCTCCAATATATCCTTCACTTACTAGGGCCTTGAGGGCTCGGCCTTAAATGGGAGGCACCATCACCAACATGACAACCAACCCTCCAGCTTGCCCTCCGCCACCCTCGCAGTCCACCTCTATAATTACTGCCTCCAGAGTTTCCTCCACCCCACTTGGACCACTTCGGACTGCTTTCAGATACCTTGGCACATCTTCATTACTCCTCCGCTCGGACCTCCAGTTCATCTCCTAAACTAACTCCTCCAATAACCCCTAGAACTCCACAACTCTGGTCAGACTTGAGTCTGGAGAGACCAGCATTTAACAATCTTTCAGCTTCTATATCATCTGGAATGCTATAAAATGAAAAGAAATGGATAGAATAAAATAGAATGCTGGCAGCCTCAAATAACTGTATGCATGAAATTGGATAAAAAGGTGGAGTTCAGGAATGAAAAATCAGGGCTATTTTGGTGAAATCCTGGACTAATGGAAGTGAAAAGTATACTTAATTCATCAGAAAGTGGTCTGGTGGACATCTGGATGACAACTGCCTCTGCAAGATGGAAAACCAGCTTGACCGATGGTCAATGTGGCCCATCCCCCCAGGGGCTTGAAATGATGCCCTCCTGGGCATTGGATTCATAAGAAAAGAGAAATTAAAGGGGGTGGGTACAAAATATCCCAAGTGTGCATGGTTAGTAAAAAGTGGAACCAGGGCATTATATATGGTAGATGGAATTGATAACTGCAAATGTAAATGTGAAATTGTTAAAATTGGAGGCATACCACCTATGTTCATGTCTGGTGATTATCCAAGTGGCTGGCTCACTTTCCTGTCCCTCTGGCTCTATCCCTGGTCTATTCAGCTTCATCTCCAGTGTACCTGGTGCTGTGTCAACCATTCCTGGATCAATGCTGCATACCTCTGGCCTGATTTCCCATGCTCCCAGCTCAATTTTGCCTACTTCCGGACCAATTACCTGGCTTTCCAGACTGCTCCCATGGATTTCTTCCTCTAGGATGTCTGGTGTGATGGCTAGTAGGTCTTCCCATGGGTCCGGCATGCTTCTGACTGCATCTGGTATATTCTTGAGCTCTCCCAGAGCGATGGCTAGTGCATCTGGCTTGATATCCAGTGTGTTCCTATTGACTCTCCAGATCTCTGGCTCGATATTAATGGATTCTGGGTCCAAGGCCTCTATATTGTCATCCCACCACTCCAGATCTGCTCCAACCGGCTCTAGGGAGTCTTCCAATGCGACCAGGTTGATTGCAAGCATGGCCAGCTCAATGTCCAAGACTTTCTGTGTCATTTCAGGGGTGCCCTGCACAGCAACTGGTGGCAATTGGCTCAGTACAACCAGTGGCATACCCAGTGTGGTGCACAGTGCATGTGGAGGTGAGGCAGGGTCAAAAGCTGGGGTCTGTATGATGGGGAACCTAGCTTCAGATGAGAGGAGGCAGGTGACCTCCAGAGTGGAAGAGGTGAATATAGCTGGTGAGTAGGGAAGAGGGGCAGATGTCCAGATGATTGACAAGGGCTTTTGGACCGGACTTGCAGCATAAGGGATTGGATATGAGGGTGGAATGGCTGGTAGGACAGCTTGGACCAGACTTGTATGATATGGTATCAGGTATGAAGAATGACTAGCTAATAATATGTTCTGGACCAGACTTGTAGTATGTGGCATTGGACTGGGAGGTGGAGCAGCTGCTCTGGATGCAACCTGGGAGAGCAGGAATAAGGTGGCATCCATGACATACTCCATCAGATAAGGTTCATCAGAGTAAATCTCTGGATGGACAATCTCGAGCCAATGGTTAAGGCAGGTCGCTAGGTCAGATGGGAAACCTATGAAGAAAAGCTCATTCCATTCGCATTTGCCAAGCTGGCCTGCACTAAGGAGAGGGGTGGAGATCTTGAAGAAGCTCTGGTGATACCAGCCAAGGTCATCCAGGGTGCGCATAGACTCATTTCAGAACTGCTGGACAAGGGCAATCAGATCTTTCCAGGCATATACTGGCTTACATCCTGGATAAAGTTCCTTCACTGCCTTGACAAACTGGGACCAGCTAGGTGTCAGGTTTGATATCTCCTCCATCATCTCCCATAGCCCTGCTTCTTCAAAAACTGCATACCAGATTGCCAGCCAGATGGTATCTTGATCATTAAAGCCAGCCCAGCTTGCTAATTCCTTGACATCCTCCAGGAACCAGGGAAGTTGGCGTGGCATGCCATTGAATCTGGGTGCATCAGGGGTGTCCTGGAATGGTAAAATGAACATTGGCTGTGTCATAATGAAATGCACAAAGGTTTGGATGTAATATAAATGATGGAATAAGGGTCGGATGTGCAGTAAGTCTTGTAAATGTCACCAGATAGCGTAAAATAGGGTCGGAAGGAAGTTAGGAAGGTGGTATCAAAGTTTGGGAGGCATTGTAAGTGGCAGAAACAGGTGGACAAGCATAGCAGTGAAGAAGGGAAAGTTCAAGTTTAAATGGAATGAAAAAGAATGGAAGGGTGAGGCCAAATGAAATGCTGGACTCCCTTGTGGTGGGCTCCAGTTATAGAAACTTAAATGTGCCTGTGTGTGAGGCAAGAGAAAGAAATGGGGCAATATGTTCATCCCAGGGAGTTGCAAGGCAATGCCAAATGGCTGGAAATTGGTAATGAAAGAATGATAAATAGCATACCACCAGTGTGGACAACTCCTATGGGGGCCTTCTCCAAAAGGAACTGGGTTCCAGACTTCCAGATGCATTCCCAGACTTCTGCATGCAATGCAGACAGCAAGGGAGGACTAGGACCAGGCGTTCAGGCTTATACTGGGCATTCTAACAATGAGGGAGAGTGGAAAACTGTATTAAGTAACTAATGACATGCCAATGTAGTGCTCAACTAACATAAAACAATGTCAAATATATAAAAATAGCTAAACTGGCCCAAAACAATGTAAGCTGGTCACAAACAAACATACCTGGACATTAGAATACCAGGAAACATCACTGGGAAGTGATCCCGGCTGGTTTCTGCACAACCCAGTCATGTAGGGGATTGATCCTGACCAGAAATGTACCAGAAAATCATCCGGTCTACCAGGATAATGTCAGGACAACTGGGATAAGACCAGATGTGTTGTGATATCGTCAGATGCCCTATAATTCTGGAATACAAGCATAGGGAATCACAGTTCTCTACACCACACATCAGAAAACCCTACTATACATGAAGGAATGCATCACTTCCAAATTTAAACCATGGAAGGTCGGAGACAAGGTGTGGCTGGAAGCCACCAATCTCCACTTTTCTTATCCAACCTGAAAACTTGCTCCAAAACAAGAAGGGCCTTTCGAAATCACACAGGTCCTCTCTTCCATAGCCTCTCAGCTCAAACTACCCCCCACCTGGAAGATACACAATGTCTTCCATGCTTCCCTCCTCTCCTCCTATCAAACCACCTCCAAACACAGACCCAACTTCCTCTGCCCTCCCCCTGATCTTCTTGATGAAGAAGAACAATATGAAGTAGAGGCTATCCTCACCCATTGAGGAACAGAGACCAGAAGGCAATACTTGATCAAATTGGTTGGTTACCCATCATCAGAAACACCTGGGAACCCAAGAGCAACCTCTCCCATGCACAGGAAATTCTAGATGAGTATTGTTACAGAGCAAGTCCTTCTGGACAGCGAGCAACAAAGATTCTATGTGAGGAGGCACTCATGAAGAGGCACAACATCTCACAAGGAATAGACAGGCAAAGAGGAACTGTTGAGGCAACAGTTCAGACAAGGACAAGTCCAGAATAGATGAGGTGGTATTGCACAGGTTTAGCTTGGGTTTTATAGGCAAAGTAGCTAGCTACTTATAGTCCAAGGGGTTGCACATGGACCAAGAGTTAGGGTAGGCATAGAAAGAGATAGAAGGCAGTGGAATTGAGAAGAACAAGAGAGAACTACTGTGGATGGCTATGTGAATCATGACAGTGTGCGAGAGAACACTGTTAGGAGGTAATTGTCCAAAGAGGAAGGAACTGCAAAGTATAGAGCAAATAGGAGGACAGAGACTCGAAGATGATCATGAAGTAAATGTACTTCCAATGAGGAAAATGATATTGGAAAGGAACACAAACTGTGAGAAGGAAAAGATAGGGTATTAAGGATAAAATTGTAACAAGTATAAGAAACTCCCCAGACTGCCTCTGATGGTTGATGTCTGATTGGATGTTCCTTTGCCTCCTCCTCACTATTTATCTCCTCACCACCTTTGTTGCACTCA
>JBBPKI010000934.1:0-16344 GCA_038089155.1 Nevesoporus exiguus
CAGGATGAGAGCGAACTCGAATTGCTAGATGATGACGCGTATTGGTCCGACGGATGGGGTGAAGAGAACTTCGATGATGATATTGATTTTGAAACGAGCGACGAGTCTGAAGATGAAGAGGAAAGTGAAGACGAAGGGGGCACTGAAGGTGAAGGTGACGGCGGGGATGAAGGTGATGGCGAGGAGCAAGTTGGCCAGCGCGAACAAGGAACTGAAGAAGAGGAGAAAGAGAAAGGCTTTGAGTCTTCACCTTTTGAAGACGACGGCGACGAGAAATCACAGGAGACCCATGACGAATCCGTCTCGCCATATGGCTTTGGCAATCCATTCCGGTTCGCTATTTCTCATGTCTGCCGCCACTGGCGTAAAATCGTACTCTCGAACCCGTCCCTCTGGACCGACATCGATACTTGTCCGGTGAAAAGCCGATATTCAAACGGGCTCGAATCATTGATGCTGGATCGCAGCCAAGACCTCCCCATCAATGTTCTTGTCGAATGCGGGCACTTCCATTTAGATGATCCAGAACCTGTTTCCGAGGGCGAAGTTCTACCGCTCATACCTACTCTCATGTCCCGCATTCACCGCTGGCGTACCATAACTGTCGATGTCCCGGAGTACTATCTTGTGTATGGATTTCTTAGCGCTCTCTCTGACCCTTCCATTGTCGCGGCTCCCCAACTCACAAAGCTCAAACTGCACTACAACGACGCAGAGGATTGGGAAGAATTCGACAGTTTTCGTTATCCAAATTTGTCGAGGCATCTCCCCATATTTGGCGGTTCAGCTCCTTCGCTGACAACGGTGGTCCTTTGGGGAGTGCATGTTGATTGGGATCAGCCATGGATTGCCTCTGCTACCAATGTCACGGACCTCCAGCTTGGCTTTCATGCAGAAGACGTCCGTCCATCTTGGCCTCAGTTTGTCACCATTTTGCGCGGCGCTTCCTCATTAAAGAAGCTTCATTTACGTCAGTCGGGACCTTCTGGAGACCCCGCAATGTGGTTCATCCAGCCAACCCCTGGAAATTCCACAGATCCGAATGCTCCAGTCGAACTTGCTCGAGTAACCCACTTGGTCCTTGCATTGCATTCGCAGGAACGTGCTGCTGGGCTACTCCGCAAGCTCCGTTTCCCAACACTTAAAAACCTGATTCTAGAGTTTGACCGGGGCGATTACACTGACTTTGTCCATGAACTTGCCAGACCGAATTCCTGCTCGTCTCCTGTGCAAAAACAGCCACGCAGCCTGCTGAGTAGTCTTGAAAGTCTCACTATACTCAAGCTTCCTTGCAGCACCGCGTCCGTCGTGGCACTTTACGGAGAGCTCCAGAACCTGTCATCACTCACGCTCTATTCGAGGAACCTTATTCCACCCTTTCTAGACCTCCTTTGCACACGCTGTACCCTGGCTGGACGCAAGGATGTTTGGTTGCCCCGACTAGCGACGCTTCGGGTCTCCGTGAGGTCTCTGGTTATCCTCCGTGAGGTAGTTCGAAAGCGAATTGAAGCGGGGGTGCCTCTCACCTCGTTGTCTGTGAGGCAACATTCCGAGATGGTGGCGAGAGAGGTACAATGGTTCAATGAGAATGTGAAGACGTTCAAGATTTGGGGCACGTATTTGTGAAAGGAATGTCGACCTAGAATACAGGTCCGTAATGACTATAGTCCATGAGTAAGCGACTATGGCGCAGTGTACAGTAGACGCTTACCTCCAGTCGGCGTTGTACGAGACTGGAGAAAGTGTGGTGAACAGACGCATGAATGGACGCTGTTGCCCAAATATGGTAACATAATGTAATACGAAAAGATACTAAGCATGTACTAGGAAACGGGATGATCTCCAACAGTATTGACCCAGGCATTCGAGAGTGACGAGTGTTCGCACTGGACCTCTGTAGCTGGAGGCATATATTTTCATCTGAATTTATGATTTAGAGAGACCATTCGTAGGTATATTTATCAGTGCTGTGGTCAATCTTACGTCTACCACAAAGGATGAATGAGACACGCGTCGCGCCGCGACTCGCGCGCGTAACAAGGCCTTGTTCTGCTTTGGCAACTTCAACGCGTCTAAATTCCATTGTTCTTTCGAAACATCGACGGCTTGACTTGAACCCCGCCTTGTTCGCCATCGCACAAAACGCATAGGAGCTCACTTCCGAATTCCGTCCATCTGGAATCCCAAAGATTTCTCATCGCTGACTCATCGCAGTCGTACTTCACTCTCTACATCATCTGAACGACCCCCATCGACATGAAACGCGGATTCATGAACCGGTCTAAGTACAAGAGGGCGATCGATGAAGTATACTCGTCTAACTCCCCTCCCGGGCCCGAGCCACCTCGTCGAGGGAGGCCTCCTTCGTCTCGTCGCGCGCTGGATGGTGGCAAGAAGGCTGATGCTGCTCGAGATAGGACGGGCGTGAAGACGAAGACGGCAGAGGGCGTGTACGTCTTATTCAATGATATCAATCAGCAACACTCGGCCGCGATTGCAGTTGCTGGCGTGTTGCACCACTCAAATTCGGGTTTCTAACCGCGCGTGGTTTAGATCCGCGAGCGACCGTGTCGTCTGGGCTGCCAAGAGAGGCTCGGGGGTAAAGACGGCAACGTCCCCTAGATTACACGACAATGTGAACTGGTATGTTTTTTTGGCGATGCAAAGATCGCGTGTATGTGGCCCGCTCATGCTTTCGTGATAGCACAGAGGCGGCTCCAGAACCCAAGGATTCGAAAGGAAAAGGAAAGGAAAAAGCGGTCGATGCGGAGGATGATGACGACGATGAGTATGTCGTGCCCCTTTCCATCGTGCACCATTATTTATTTCCCTCGGTGCAGTCATCTCGATTGCATTCCACCTAGGCCTCCTCCTGGGCGCCATGGATGGGGTCGCAACCCCGATGAAGAGTTTTTCCACACTGTCCCCGAATTGCACGGTGGTGCTAATAGGAAGCGTGCCATCTTCCGCTTTTGGCCGCGTGACCCAAGCGGCAAACCTCTTGTGCCGAACGAGAAGCACAAGGGTACGCTGTCGCCTGACGGGTACCCATGGGGTGCTACGCTGTACGACTTTTACCAGGTCAACAAGATACCTGAGATTCAAGGTTTGATATCGATCATGACTGGGAGCATGCTTCGCGAGGTGGTCGAGGCAATCGGCGAGCTGGATGCAGCCGCACCCGAGATCGAGTGGGCCAAGTTAGAGGGTCAGCCGAGGTCCCTCGGTGCTGCGGATACAGAGGAGCTGATCCGATGTGCCGACACGAGGTTACGCCTGCAGCGTCGCTTCAGCTTTATGTTTCGAGGTGGCGATGGGGGCCAAATGTGGGAAGAAGGTGTCGGCCATGAGAAAGAGCACGAACCAACTTCAGCAGGTGGTGATCAAATCCGAGACGACGCAAAGCCAAATCACATCCCACCTGCACCAACGATACCCATCACATCACCTTTCCATCCGAGCCACTACCCTAAGCCGTGGCCTTTTGCGCCCTTTGAAAATCCTTTTTCGATTCTTCTACAGGAGCGCATCCCGTTATACCTATTACCGCGAACTCTGTACGTCCACGACCCCTTTTGCTTACTCACTGCCCGCGAACGGCAGTTTCGCGACACCTCCTGGGCGTCCAGGCCTGACATTATACGGGCGTACGATCTTCACCTTTCCAGTTCCGTGCGCTCCCAGGTCGAACAAGCGGAGAAAAAGGCCGAAGAATTGGAAGAGTTCAAGGCGTGCACGTTGATCATCCTCAGGTACCAGCGTACCCACGAACAAATCGAAAATCGCGAGCCAATAATCGAGGTCCCCCTTCCGCCATATTTACGTCGCCCGACAAAGGTTGAGGAGAGTCATTCATACATTTCTCCTATCGCCAAGGTCGGTGACGGGCACCACTCGATCGTGTACAAGGGCGAATTGGAGCTGCCACGCGACATTTTTACCAAAACAAGGCTTTGTCAGTCCTGCTTCAGGGAGAGCGCAGATAAGGAAGTGCAGAGAATAAAAGATACAGGGAGATGGGGGAAAATGTTGAAAGCTACATCCTGGGTCGCGGATGGTTCCACTGAATGTGAACCGTCGCAGGCTGACCTAGACTCGGTCTGCGACCCGATCAATATTGAGAGAGACGGGGAGATCATCGAACGCGAGATCACATGCATCGTTCCACCTGACGCAGTTCCATCGCAGATCATCGAAATAATCGACGGAACCGGCACCTGGGATAGGCTTATGAAAGAAAGACGGACAAATGCAGTGATACTCCGTTTTATACGGGAAGAGGACCAGGTCAATGAGGATTCGCAGGCCCCGATCATTCGCATTGACCCGCCATTCACCTTTGAAAGCCAAAGATTGAACTGTACCCACGATCCATGCGGCCCGGTCCCCCGCACGGCCAAGTTTACCGTTGTCGCGAAGCTCTCCCTCGAGAATGATCCTCATCTTGCGACGGAAGCAAGAAACTACCAAGATTTCCCTGAGCATTTTTTCCATCACTATAACGGTTATACCATCATTACTCAACTGCACACCATCGTGCCCGTCAGCGCTGTCGTACCACAATTTTATGGCTACTACATACCGAAGAAGGGGAAGAACCCAGGAAAACCATCCTACCTCAGTCCGATTCTCCTTCTCGAACATTGCGGCAAGCCCATCGACCCTGAAGAGCTCTCTGTCGAAGACCAAGAGGAATGTGCGAGTCTCTTGCTGCGCTTCCAACGGGCCGGATGGCTCCATGAGTCCTTTGCGCCACGCAACTTCCTCATTCAATATGGGAAACCGACCGAGTTTCCGCTCCAGCGGCAATGCAATCCCGAGCAGAGCTTCCGATTGATTGATTTCGGGCGGTCGAGGAAATATGAGAAGGCGTACGAGAAGCGGGCGGAGGAGGTGGAGGCGTTGAGGATGCTCGATGGGTTGAATGGCACGATGGGCGTCACACTATCGATGTGAGGGTCTGTCGTTCGTTCTCGCGCACTGAGGGGTTTGATTAGGCGAGGAGACACGACGTATAGTGTATATTCTTCGGCTTGGAAGTTTCGGTCGACGCTGTATAAGTACTGCGTAGCATGCGTTTCGCCATAGACGTGTGTGAACGTTGTTTCCGGACAGTAGTCCGACCAGAATGTCGACAAGAGGCCAACGAAACACACGCTATAATTTATTGCCTTCGCTTCTCCCGATTATGAACGTGTTGTAGCCTGCTTCGGCATCTGCCGAGGGGACCCTGCTTGGGCCTGTAGGCCGCTCTGCCTCTTGTAGGCACATTAGTGAAAGCTGCAATTTATCTTCGGGCGTGCTGCTGTACACCTTTCCTCCACATACTCCGAGTATCCCTTGCTCTCAGTTGAAATATAAGCGACCTCTTTGACATTGCCGGGGTAGCGGTCAGTACCTACTCACTCGGTTTGCTGGGATTGCATTCACGCCATATATCAAGCAGTCATCCAAAACACGAATAACTGCCATGGAGACTGAAGAAACAGAACAAGACCTTGGCGCAAGCATCCAGAACCAGTCGGATCCTTTCGTTCCTCCGAAAGATGACGTCTGCTTCATCAACAAGCTCCCCACAGAGCTCCTCTGCCGTATATTCGCGATCAGCTGCGCAGCGAACTTGCGTGAGAACGAATTTGACTGGGTGGACGACTCGGATGACGGGATCCAATGCGCTCCAGAGGACAATGAGACCGATACTGGCATTGACACGGGCGACGAGTTTGGAGATGAAGAGCGAAGTGAGAATGAAGGTAATGCTGAAGCTGAAGAAGTGTACGACGACGAAGGTGGCGATAGAGGTGAAGGTGGAGAGCAAGGGGGCAAGCACGAACAAGAAGTTGCTGGTGGAGAGGAATATTCCGACCCATCTGGAGAAAGTGAAGACGGGGATTCTTCGTACACGACTGACAGCGACCCGGTCTCACCATATAAACCTTCCAACCCATTCCAATTTGCAATTTCCCATGTCTGCCGCCGCTGGCGCAATGTCGCACTCTCCAACCCATCCCTCTGGACGAATATCGATGCTTGTCCGGTAAAAAGTCATTATTCATACGGGCTCGAATCGTTGATGATGATGTGGAGCCAAAACCTCCCTATAGATATCCTCGTCCAGTGTGGACACATTCATTTATATGATACGAAAGTTATACCTGAAGGTGAAGTTACACCCCTGATGCCTATCCTCATCTCCCACATTCGTCGCTGGCGTACCATGGTCGTCAATGTCTCTGAGTACTACATTGTATATGAATTTCTTAGGGCGCTCTCCGATATTTCCGTTCCCGCGGCTCCCCAACTCACGACGTTCGAACTGCATCACAACATACTGGAGGGCCGGGAAGGCCTTCGTCATTTCAACATGTCGAAACATTTCACCCTATTTAGCGGTTCAGCTCCTTTGCTGACGAAGGTGGTCCTTTGGGGAGTGCACGTCGATTGGAATCAACCATGGATCGCTTCTGCTTCCAATCTTACAGATCTCCGGCTCGCCTTTCATGCAGAAGATGACCGTCCATCTTGGCCTCAATTTGTCACCATTATGCGTGGTGCGCCTGCGCTCGAGAGGCTGGAATTACGCCAATCTGGACCTTTTGGAGACCCAGTGAACTGGTTTATTAAACCGGTCCCGGGAGATCCCGGAGATCCTAGTGCCCCCGTTGAACTTGCTCGAGTGACAGACTTGGTCTTCGCATTGCACTTGCCACGGCGTGCTATCGGGTTCATCCGCAGGTTCTATCTCCCCGCACTCAAAAACTTGACTCTAGAACTCAACCGTATGGATTATACCCAGTTCATCCATGAGCTCGCTACACCAGTCACTCACCTATCTCCTGCGCAGGGACAGCCGCGTAGTTTGCTGAGTAGGCTTGAAAATCTCACTATAATCAGCCCTCCTGCCCGCATCGGATCCATCGAGATACTCTACGGCGAGCTCCAGAACCTCACGTCGCTCACCCTCGATTTGAGGTACATCGTCACACCCTTTCTAGGCATTCTCGGCGCACGCCGCGCCTTGACTGGACCGTCGGGACGAAGTGATGTCCGGTTGCCCCAGCTAGCGACGCTTCGTGTATCCATGGAAACTGCGGCTGGCCTCCGCGAGGTAGTTCAAAAGCGGATAGAAGTAGGGGTACCTCTCACCTCGTTATCTTTGAAGCAATATTCTGAGGTGGTAGCAGAAGAGGTAGAGTGGTTCCGCGAGAATGTTAAGACGTTCAAGATTTGGGACGGGTATTGAACTAAGCATTCAGGGGTGACGAGTGGTTGGATATTGACCAATACACCTTGACTGCGACTGCATGCCTAGGAACATATACTTTTGTTTATGCAAGTCCACAACTGGGAAAGAGTCCTGTACTATAAGACTGTTTATGGACAGATATACTAGGCAAATTTATTCGTGTAACACGGGATATAGGGGGCCTTTGAGCACCGGCCATCAGCATTTCTGCGTTCCGCACGGTGTACTTATTGCGACGAGTTGTCCATTTCATTGCTGGGTATGTGACTTTCAACCCATTGACGGAGCCATTTGCAACAATCAGGTTGAATGGCATGATGGGCGCTGCGTTGTCGATATGAGGGTGTTGCTCGTTCACGCGTGCTGAAGGATTGAATTAGGCTGGGAGACGGGTCATGCGGTGCTATTCCTCGTCTTTGGAAGTCTCGGTTGATCTCGCATAAGTACTGCGTAGCATGTGTTGCCATAGATAGGTATGAATATTGCTTCTGGACAGTGGTCCGGCCAGAATGTCGACGAGAAACAAGGCAACAAAGGCTATTGCCTTTGAGGCTTCTCCCAACTGTGGGCGTGTTACTTACCCACATTTACTGTCACTCTGCTTCGGCTTCTGCCGATTGGACCTTGCTGAGTCCTGCGTGGACGCGCCTCATGTATAGACATAAAAACAATTCATCACCGGGCGCGTCAGTTGTCCATCGTTCCTCCACATCTTGCAAGATTCTTGCATGGTACTACAAGTCGACACCTGTCGCGCCCTGCTCTCAGTCGAAGATATACGCGATCCTTGTGACATTGCTGGGCCAGTGGTCAGTACCTATTCGCTCGGTTTGCCGCCTGCATTCACGCTGTCAAGTGGGCATTGAAAACACGGGTGGTTGCCATGGAGACTGAAAAAGTAGAACAAGACCTTGGCGCAAGCGTCCCGAACCAGTCGGACTCCTTCGTTCCTCCTAAAGATGGCGTCTGCTTCATCAGCAAGCTCCCCGTCGAGCTCCTCTGCCGCATATTCGTGTTCAGCTGCGCAACGGGCCACCGTGAGGATGAATTCGACTGGGTGGCTGACTCGGATGGCTTGGTCGAATGTGCTGAAGTGGACGATGAGGCCGACACCAGTGTTGACATGGGCAACGAGTTTGGAGGTGAAGAACAACGTGAGAGCGAAGGTGAAGAGGTGCATAATGACGAAGGTAGAGAGCAAGGAGGCGAGCACGAACAGGAAATTGCCAGCAAAGAGGAACACTCCGATCCCTCTCTATCATCTGGAGAAGGCAAAGATGGAGATTTGTACATGACTGGTGATGAACCCGTCTCCCCATATAATTCTTCTAATCTATTCCCGTTCGCCATTTCTCATGTCTGCCGTCACTGGCGCGATGTTGCACTCTCCAACCCATCCCTCTGGACGAATATTGAAGCTTGTCCGGTAAAGAGTCGATATTCATACGGGCTCGAATCGTTAATGATGGAACGGAGTCGAAATTCCCCTATAAATGTCCTCGTCGAGTGTGGGCACATTCATCCATATCATGCCGAGGCTGTCAATGATAGTGAAGCTACACCCCTGATGCCTATTCTCGTCTCCCGCATTCATCGCTGGCGCACCATGGTCGTCAGTGTCTCGGAGCACGGCCCTGTGTATGACTTTTTCAGTGCGCCTGGTATTTCCGTTCCCGCAGCTCCCCAACTCACGACGCTTGAACTGTACTACAATACGGAGGGCCGGGAGGGATTTGAAGGCTTTCGTTATTTCAACATGTCGAAACGTCTCACCCTGTTTAGTGGTTCAGCTCCTTTGCTGACGAAGGTGGTTCTTTGGAGAGTGCACGTCGATTGGAATCAACCATGGATCAATTCCGCGCCCAATCTCACAGAACTCCAGCTCGCCTTTCATGCAGAGAACGTCCGTCCATCTTGGCCTCAGTTTGTCACCATTATGCGTGGTGCGCCCGCGCTCGAGAAGCTTTATTTACGGCAATCTGGACCTTCTGCAGTCCCAGTGAATTGGTTCATTGAACCGGTCCCTGGAAGTCCCGTGGATTCCAGTGCTCCCGTTGAACTTGCCCGGTTAACAGATCTGATCTTCGCATTGCACTTGCCACTACGTGCTATCAGGTTCATCCGCAGGTTCCATCTCCCCACGCTCAAAAACTTCACTCTAGAACTCAACTACATGGATTATGCCGAGTTCATCCGTGAGCTCGCTACACCAGCTACTCACTTATCTCCTGCGCAAGCACAGCCACGCAGCTTGCTTAGTGGACTCGAAAGTCTCACTATAGTCCGCCTTCCCGCCTCCATCGAATCCATCGAAACTCTCTACGGCGAGCTCCAGAATCTCACGTCGCTCACCCTCTATTTGAGGTACCTTGACCCACCCTTCCTAGACATTCTTGGCACGCGCCGTACGTTTCCTGAACCATCCGGACGATGTGATGTCTGGTTGCCCCGACTAACGACGCTTCGCGTCACCATGGTTCGGGAGTCCTTGACTGACCTCCGCGAGGTGGTTCAAAAGCGAATAGAAGCGGGAGTGCCTCTTACCTCGTTGTCTGTGAGGCAATATTCTGAAGCAGTAGCAGAAGAGATAGAGTGGTTCCGCAAGAATATAATAATTTTCAAGTTTCGAGACAAGTATTGAACCAAGCGTTCAGGGTGGTGAGTGGTCGGATATCGACTGATATACCTTGACTGTGATTGTAAACCTAGGAATATGTACTTTTTGCAAGTTTGTACCTTGGAAAGAATCTTGTACTACAAGACTGTTTGTGAACAGACATAACCGACCGACTTGTTCGTATAAATACCCTTTCGGGCCCCCACCACAATTTCTGCAGTGCACTGTGGCCGCATCTTTCTGCCATCCGGGCGGATTAGACACTGAATTTACCTGCATACAGCTCAGCGATCACCAGAGGGCGCTTGGACACGTACAAAAAACAGGCCTGAACCGCCCATACTGGATCCGGTGACAACAAAATACACATGGGAAGAATACATTGTGAAGGAACTATAAAACCCCTAGTCTATCGAGATTTGGCGTATTGGTCGTTTGCTTTTCAACCTCCACTCGTCCACGTGGCATGCAACTAGCCTGCGCTCCGCGCACTACGGGTCCAGGTCATTCGCAATTCTGTCAATATTATGGACCTAGCATGCGCTCTGATCGCACCTCTACAGCTTGGTGGGGCGCTGTAGCTTTACCCGAATCGGTCTTCTTCTGATGTTGATTCAGGTCCGTCTCGCTCCCGCCCTGAACTTTGAGTATTAGTGTCCTATCACCTGACCTAATTCGTTGCATGTCCCACACTCGTCTGTGGCCAGTGCGGCTCGGGTTTGAATACATACCTTCGCTATCGTTGAGATTCAAAGTCGCAGTTGAGACATGTAGGAACCATTCACGAGCAGATTTATTCGGTCGGTTCGTTCGTACGAGGCAGATACACGAAAGCTTAGTCTCAGAGAAAAAGGACTCCGGACCGTCAGGACACAAGTAATTCGTTGGGGAATGCTTCACTAGTCAAGGATTTCGAAGCTCGGCAGACCCTGAATGAGCCTCGTAAAGCCAATGGAGCCGAATTTGCTTGCATGGAGAATGGGAGGTTGCACACACCTTGCTTGTCAATGGTACGTTCGAGTGCAAGGATGGGCCCATAGCTGTCCTCACCACTGGGCCAGATCAGTCGCCTTGACCGAATGGGCCTAACAAAGGTGATATATCGACCTTCAGTGTTCACGAGGTTCGCCGGAAGAGTTTCCTGACCCACAAGACGCATGGCACCAGTAACCTTGTTATATACCAGACTAGTGTTCAAGATGTGCCCGTCCTTGGACTTGAGGTAACCACTGACTCCGACGAAGAGCTCATCCTCGAAGGAAAAGTTTAATAAAGAATGTGATCATTTCTGGAGATCCTACCTGCAACGCCGAGTCCGCAAGTCTTCGAATCCGAAACATCTCTGTGATCCACTATGACGAGTTGTCCATCCCACAGCTAGTATGTAAACTTCAATCCACAACGGAGCGGTATACAACAATTCTGATTCTTCCATCGGAGGGGTATTTTCCAACTGGCATAAAGCATTCCGGCGGGTCGAATGGTAATAATGTTCCAGGAGACAGTGAGTCACTCACTAGTAATCACACCGAAGAACGCATTCAGATAGAAGTCCTTCTAGCGGATCCTTCCATCAGTAGATTTAGTGAAGAAAAGAAGAGAGTAGGCCCTCCTCAGACATCGTGTTGATAGTGGGGCTGATGTTAAAAGCGTCGGATCAATGCTGGCCACCCGATCCGGGAGCTCCGGTCCGATTGTCTAAGGTCTCGGTCCGATTTCCATCAAGGTTCGCTTTGTTCAGACAACTTTGACGACTACAGTTAGTACTACTATTTCAACGTCTGCCAGTGGGGGGACGACATACAGACTAGGGTTAAATCAGACCAGGTAACCCACGAGCTCTGTCCTTTATAATCGAGCTTTGCTACCAGTTTTACTCGATTCTCTTGAGTGATATTTCCTCCATGTTCCGTCTGGGTCAATTGTGAGTCGTGACTCCTTTCGCCCCGCCGTTCTCCACTCTCTGGCGGTGGGAGTAGAGCGGCCTAAGGCAAATGATCCCCTGAATATTAGGTTTGATGAGATTGTAGCCCAGTGGTGATAAATCGCGCCTGTGTGTGTCGGCAATATTGCGTTTCCGCAGTCCGACGCAAGTACCCGCCCAAGTTCTAGCGGACTCTGAATTGAAATTGAATGTGCGGAATGCCGGCAAAGGACCCATCACGCAATGCCTCCTTCCGATGGTGCATGCACTTCATCACCATAGGATCTTGTATGAGTGGATAGTAAACTGAGGTATTTCAAAAGTCTGGGACATTCGTAAATGGACATCTCGCAACTACTGCAGGTCGGCATCCGGGATCATTGCCAAGTGATAAGCAAGCACTGGCATAAATTATAATCGTCAAATGAGCTTACAATCAGCGATCTAATGCTTACCACTGATCCAATAGCGGAGATATTTCTAGGATGTCCAGCTCGAATGAGAATCAGTCCCCTCCGAGGTCGAATCTTGTGGTGAGAAACTCTGTTCGGATTTGCACCCGGTGGCTTGTACGCCATTATGTCCCGCAGAAGACACGGTAAGTGCGAGCACGAGCTGGACAAATATCATGACGCGCTGTTTTTCCCCTTTTAGTTAGCTGCGGCCGTCACACCAGCGCGACAAAATGGCATGCACTACACGGCCAACACTATAGCAAGCGATGAAATGTCTAGACCCTGTCGGCTGTAATCCAGGGCAGTCATCCAGATAGTCTTCGTCCATGCTGGACTTTGCTCTTACGGGTTCGATGATGCCCATGATAGTGGCTGGGAATGTGATTGGTTCTTGGTGACGCGCCACGCACACACTGATAGGCACTAAGCTCTCTTGCGGTTATTTGAATTTTGGACAATAGAAACCAGCACGATAACGGAACCCCTTCTCATGCGCCGAAGAATGTTCCGCTTTCAAAATCCCCGTACACCTAACTCAATGCTGTATCGACCTCTCAACAGCAGGAGGCACGATATGTCTCCGTTTCTGCCCACGCAGTTCCGGAAGAGAGTACGGCAACAGGGAGATAGGATTCCAAGCGGTTCGGAGAAGACAGTACAGCTTTGTTAGTGCGCGCACCATTCCTTTGATGGACAATTAGGGCATGTTCTCTCCAATCACACGCACGCGAAGCTGGCGTGAGTACCGAATTAGTGGTACAGTCACGCAAATCTTTCGATCAACAAACTCAATATAAATAGGCATTTACTGTAATTCACAGTTTACTCACCACGAAGTGATACTTGGGGACTTCAGCTCATCAATGTTTACAGTATACAATAGATATTTCCTAGTGGTGTTCGGTTGACGGTGAACAGTGTAGTGAACAAGCCGCATGTACGAGTCGGATTTTCGCCGCTTTCTGATGGGTCGTGTAAAGATAGTTGCGGTCGGAAACAGTTAGACGCTTGGGGGACTTGAAATTGCACTTAAACTATGAGGGTCCTCAAGTATCCAACAATCACCGCCAGCGCGCATAATTTTTGTTGAGTTTAGTACATCTAATCCAGCTCCATTCGTCACTGCAGACTTACAGGCAGACACCCCCACCATGTTATGATATCGACCGTAATGGTGTGCAGCGGCTCATTTGGATGTTCTAGCGCTGACGCTCCGGAAACAGCTTCTAGAAGAGAAACACCGCTCCTTGACGCCCATGCAGGAACAACAGCATGTGGGCCATTGAATTAAGTCCGATTACAGGGGTCAGCAGACTCTTTTCTCTCCTCAATGCGCCATTCCTTTTATGTTCAGGCGACGATCTCTTTTTGTATCGCTCTCTATCTATTCAGGTGGCATTCCTGAATGAATGTTCACAGAAGGTCTGCAGAACTGGAGATCCGAACCGCACCTACTTGAAGCGAAGGTGCAATCGAAGCGCATGCTGGCGTCATGATGTTGGCAGGCGCAAGTATCCTGAACTCAGAATTTGCAATGCACGGAACGCCAGGGGAAGGGCACGCCGTATGGACGAGTGCAAGTTGGGGCATATGAACCTGCCAACACCCCAGATTTTGACCAGATGTCTTACGCAAATGCCGTTCTTGACACTCACGATGTCTTATTCCTGTGATGCGGTCAGTGAATTCAGAATAGTCCGTATGGGCATGCTTCATACAGACACCTTGCAAGTATCCGGTGATCACCTCGAGGTCCGCCGTCAAGTTCTTCAAACCAGGTGAACCTATATGGAAACCAGTCCAAGCCTCGGAATATAAGAACCCTCAGACGGGGTGGCTAACACGGATCCAACGCCCCCAACATCAACTTTGCTATCAGCACACCTCTACTATGTCTTCTAAGGAAGGTCTACTCCCTTCTCTCTTCTTCACTAGGTCCACTGGCAGAAAGGACCTCGCTTCGAATGCGTTCTTCGATGTGATCACTGGTGAGTGACTCACCATCTCCTGGAATACCATCATTGTTTGACCTACTGAGATACTTTATGTCAGTCGGAAAATACCCTTCCGAAGAAAGAATTGTAAAAATCGTCCAAATCATCGTGTACGGTTCCATCGATGGGCTGAAGGTCACATACCTCCTATCCGACGGACGCTCCGTCACAGTAGACCATGGCAACGTCTCGGGCTCGAAGACTGGTGAACTCGACGTTTCAGGTAGGATCTCCAGGAATACGAAACACCATTTTTATCTAGCATTTTTAGACAACGAGCTTCTTGTTGGAGTCAGTGGCTACCTCAAGTCCGAGGACGGGCATATTTCGGACATCCAATTTGTAGTGTATGACAGGGTCACTGGTATCGCGCGTCTCGCAGGTCAGGAAACGAACCTTGTGAACATTGAAGGTTGATATAAATGACTCTTTTGTCAGGCCCATTCGGTCAAGGCGGCGGGTCTGGCGACGGTTGGGGCAGCTATGGACCCATCCTTGCGCTTGAAGGTACCATCGACGGCCAAGGTGCGTGCAACTTGCATTCACTCCAATTTATCGCTCTAAATACCCTACACAGGCAAACTCGGCTCCATTGGCTTTACCAGGCAAGAGCAGGGCATCCCGAGCTTCGGGATCCTCGAGCATTGAAATGTTCCACAAGGAGTTCCTGTATTCTAGCGATCTGGAGTCGTTTTCCTTGAGATTCAACTCCTATGTGTGTAGGTTGTACGAATAAATCAGCCGAATAAAGCTGCTCGTGAACGGTCCCTATATGTCTCTTTCTGAGTTGCGGGCTCGAACCTCGGCAACGTGGAAAGCTCGTATGCTGGAAGCCCAGCTCCACTCCCTAGCAGACGAGTGGACAGAGTCAGTGTAACCACCTGTTGGCTTGCGCCCTGAGAGCTAGAACCAGATTTCGAGTGTTGGAAATGGAACTCGCAGCCCAGCCCGGTGGCGCACACTTCTGAATGGAACACGAGGGCGAAGAGTGCGGTCCCAGTAGGGTGGACGAGAGCGTTGAGATCGGAGACTTCCACTCTGTGCGGTCTCCAGACGATCCTGACTGGCGAAGAACAAGTTTCTCGAGGCGGAAGCATGACGCAGCTGACGCGAACGCGACCCATGCTTACTCTAGTCAACATGTACACCAGCTGGTCAGCAGCGGATCTGAACCGACAAGATGAGATCGACACGCTGAGGCACCCCAAGGGAATAAAGCTTGAGGTCGCGAGTTGAGAAGGCAAGGATCCTGAGCGACCTCGCACATGACGTCTTTGAATTTTGATTGGTGCGCGATGCATTTCAGAAATGGTAGCCGTTTGAAACTCCGACGCACATACGCGTCCTGCTCGTCGTTCTTGCCATCGACCAACCCACGTCCACATGTCCGTCGCCCTCACAGACAACCAAACCCTCCTCGCTTTTAAGGCGGGGCGGTCTTTTAGACGCGCAGGGACCAACTTTGTCGACGCCAACTCCACCAAGGGCGCGATCGTTCTCTCAAACAGCGAGGACGGCCTCTTGCACTTTATGTGGAAAGAACGCGCGACGGGCACTCTTCGCGAGGATCTTATCCTCTTCCCCGGCGACGCCACATTTGAAAAGGTGGCGCAAGCTCCGGGTGGAAGAACCTATGTCCTCCGATTCGAGAGTTCGGACCAAAGGCACTTTGTGAGTCGTCTTGACACAGTTCGACGTATGCTTGACGGGGACCCAGTTCTGGATGCAGGTGATGCAACTTTCAGCGATGGCCACTCACGCGGATCTGAGGGATCATTTAGGATGCGTCGCCTCGTCGGGACGACGAGTTCGTACACAATCTCAATAGATTGCTCGCTGATCCAAACATCATTCCTGTTTGGGACTCGAGGACGACCGAGTTGCAAGGATCCACGTCGACGCCGGGCGCATCTACTTCGCAGACATCCACCGCGCCGTATGTCGCGCCCTTCTTATCCCTTCACGTGACCCCATTTTCTCTCACTGCAGATCTAACGCAGGCGCATCACTACCTCCAGGGACGACACCCGAACAGCTTGCACGTCTTCGGGCACTCGTCACCTCCATGGGCGCCAACGCGGGCCCGAATCCAGGTCCGTCATTTCACC
>JBBPKI010000935.1:0-16316 GCA_038089155.1 Nevesoporus exiguus
GTTTAGTAGGATCCATGCAAACTTTTCCATTGCCAACAATCACACCAAGGTATTTGATTTCTGAAGAGTCAAAGGTACACTTCGACAATTTCAGAGTGAGGCCATGTTCCCTTAGGCGGGTGAGAATTCAGCAAGTGCAGGCTATATGATCTTCGAGGGTAATGGAGTGGATCCCTAAGTCATCCATGTAGATCTCTAACCATCCTTTGGGGGTCATGTTGTGGAAGATCCAATTCATGAACGCTTGGAATGTTGGTGGAGAGTTACATTGGCCAAAAAACATCACTGTAGGTTCATAAAGTCCAAGTGGGCAGATGAATGCCACTTTCCATTGGTCCTCTGGTCTGATTCAGATATTGTTGTAGCCCCAACAAATGTCGAACTTGGAAAAGTATTTCAAGTGTTTCATTCAATCGATGAGATCAGAGATTCGAGGGAGGGGATATGCATTCTTAACAGTATGTTCGTTTAAATACCTGTAGTCCTGGCAAGGACATACAGTTCCATCCTTCTTTGGTATGAAGAACAGCAGGAATGCTTGAGGAGATTGGGATTCTACAATTTGCCCAGTTTTGAGATGTTCCTCAATGAACGCTCTACAGACTTCCATTTTGGCTGGATTTAAGGAGTAGGGTTTGGCTCTCTTTGGTACAAATGAGTCTTTTAGTTTGATAGCATGATCAAAGGGGTGATGAGGGGGTAGGATGTCATGGTTCTTTTCTTCAAACACATCGGCAAAGTCAGAGTAGGTTGGAGGTAGGACAACCTCCTTTTTAACTACTTGTTGTGCAATCTCAGTGGCAAGAGTAGTTTTACATATGGACTCCCCTGCACGCCATTCCTGGCGAGTGGTTAATCCACAGCAAATCTGGTCATCAGGATCACATCCTAGCAATCTGAGGAGGTATCTGTCCAGTATTGGATCATAGGGTAAAGGAGAGGGTGGATGGGGAAAGGTGAGGGTCCCTTTCTTCCAGTCAATAGTAAGATTGTGAGAGCAGAGCCAGGTCATTCCTAGGATTATTTGGGGTCTCCCAAGACCAATGACCATAAGCTGGAGGGTGTCGGAATAGTCTGACATGGTCAAGTCTAATGAGACATAGGATCGGATGGTTCCCTTTTGGTTTGGTGTTCCATCGATGTTTAGGGCTTGTACTGGTTTTTTAAGGGGGATGGGGGAGATATCTAGACGTTTGATGAGCATTGGGTCAATGAACATTCTGGTAGCACCACTGTCGATAAGGGCAGTGGTGTCGACAGTTTTGGTCCCAGTAGACAGTCTGATCTGAAGGCAAATAGATCATTTAGATTCAGATACTAGTAGTACATGGGCGATAGTATGGAGAGGGAGCGTCGACTCATCTCTCCTTTTTAAAAATCCATTTCATTGTCTTCTTTTACTTCTTTGATGGAAGCAATGGACTCCTTGGGTGGTTTGAAGGTTTCCTTAAGCTCCTTGAGGATCTCCTCAGAGGATTTTCCTTTGGAAGTAAGCGAGTTGATGTACTGAGTTAACTCAGTAAGGGGGTCGTGACAGCAGCGCAAAGTTGTGCAGGGTTTCTTGGTGGATGAGGGGGTGGTGCAGTATAGTTTTAGTGATTTTTAGTTGAGCATCCTGGCTGTTTGCAGATGAAACAGAGTTTGTTTTTGAGGCAGCAGCATCTTTCTGCAGGGGCTAGGTTCAGGGTGTCGATGTCCATAGCATTAGGGTCTCTGGTGGGGGTGGTGCGGGGAACAAAGGTTCTTCTTGAGGAGGAGGAAGAAGGGGTGGCAGTAAACCTCTTTCTATTTGCTTTGAACGTCTCCACCTTAGCATACCACTTGGCTATGGTTTCAGGGATCTTTTCTAACCCAGCCATCTTGTTCCTGAAGTAGGAATGAAGGCCTTCCTCAAAGAAGGCAATTAAGGCTTTGTCCACAGAGATCCAACTAGTGGCAGCTGCAATGCAAAACTTTCCGATATACTTATGGACATCTTTGCAGGCTGATTGCTTTAGGGTTGCTAGAGTCCTGGTGGCCTCCTGAGTGGTGTTGACCAGCTTGAAGGTGGTGTTGAACAATTTCCTAAAATCATCGAAGGTGCCGAATGAAGAGGTTGCCCTGTTCAAGGCTTCTTGGTGTACAACAGTGGCCCAGGCAAGAGCAGAGTCTTTCTTTATATAGGAGAGAGCAAAGGCGATTTGCTTATCACTGGTATTATAAATCTCCTGGTTGATCAGGAGGTAGGTTTGAACTGAGAGGAACCAGGCTTCGGCTGTACTAGCATCCCCATCATAATCAGTGGGGACACCGATCTTAATTTCAACAGGTTTGGATGTCATCTCATCATCTTCTTTGGAGTCAGAGGGATTAGGAGATGGAGAATGACATGGTGGGATAGGCGAGAGGTGTTGGACTGGAGTGGGGGCGGAGTAGGCAGATAGTGGTAGAGCAGTGGAGGTATTATGCTCTGGATGATGTACTGGTGGGGTAGTGGGGGCAGCCCATGGGTCTAATGAGCTTCCTGGACCAGGGGTGGGTTCAGGGTCTTCTACTTCAATCAGTTCAGATTCAGAGGATTCTCCTCTAGCTGTGGCTCTGCGAAGAGAGAGTTCAAGAAGAGTGTTACAACAATGAGGGGGTTTGGGAGGATGATTAGGGTTTGGCGACCCAGAGATTCTTCTAGATGACGTATTGTTATTGAGGGATGCCCTACTCCAATGACAGGAGGGGCAGAGGGAAAGCTTGTGCTTTTGTTACATAGCATGTTCCCAAGAACTGCTAGTACTTCTTACACTTCGTGAGGAGGCACTCACAAAGAGGCACAACGTCTCACAAAGGCAAGGAGACAGTTCAAAGATAATCCCTTAGACAAGGGATGAAGTGGACAGAGGTCAAGGGAACACATGAATTGCATAGCACAAGCTTACTGTACATGGTACACAAGGTGAGACTAAATAGTGTTTGCCTATGAGTGCACAGACCAGCTTAGGGCAGGTGAGGGAAGATGGTAGCTAAGGAACATGATGCTGCACAAGAGAACAGCATTAGAAGATAAGGTTCAAAGAAGAAGTCAAGGTAAGGAATAAAGGTTGTAACCATCACCAGAGAAAATGAGAAGCAATGGTAAGGGCAGGAATTGTGGATGCATGTATACAAGAATAACAAAGAGGGGAGGATGAAGTGAAAATATTGTAACAGATCTTCTCATTGAGAGAGAGCATCAGCCTTTCCCATTTGGAATCCAGGCTTGTTGACTAAGACGTAATTGAACCTTGAAAGCCATTGTGACCATCAAGCTTGACAATGATTCAAGTCTTGTTTTGTCATGAAGTACTTCAGGTTGGTGTGGTCCGTCCACACTTTGAACTCTTCTGCCCCCTCAAGGTAATGCCTCCATTGTTCAAGTGCCAGAATAATGGCAAGCATTTCCTTATCAGTGATGGGGTAATTTCTCTGCTCAGGGGTCATGGATGCAGAGGAAAATGTGACAGGGTGCCACTTGTCATCTTGCTTAATGGAAAGGACTGTGCCTGTGGCACAATCTGAAGCATTGGTCTCAAGGTGGAACTCACTATTGTTGTCAGGATCTGTGAGTATGGGTGCCATAGTGAAAGCCTTTTTGAGCATATCAAATGCTCCTTGTTCCTGGGGTCCCCATTACCAGGGTTGATCCTTCTTGGTCAAATCATTCAGGGGTCGTGAGACTTTGGAGAAGTCTTGAATGAATCTTTGGTAGTAGTTTGCAAGTCCCAAGAAACTGTGAACTCCTTTAACGTTCTTTGGTGTGGGCCACTCGAGGATGGCTTCCACCTTTCCTTTCTCCATCTTAATACCCTTGGTGTTAACTACCATTCTGAGGAACTCAACCTCTTTTTGCTTGAAAAAGCACTTTTCTGGTTTTAAGAATAGGTCATGTTCTTTCAACTATTTTAGAACCTCTTGGATGATTTTGTTGTGTTCTGCTTTGTCATCCGTTTTTGTAAAGATCATTATGTTGTCAATGTATATGATGATGACTCCATCCATATCAGTGAAGATCTCATTCATCATCTGCTGAAAAGTGGCTGGTGCATTGCATTCGCTGAAAAATATAACCAGAGGTTCATATGCTCTGGTATATGAGACAAATGCAGCCTTCCATTCGTCTCCTTCTTTGATTCTGATGTTGTTATACCCCCAACGGAGATCTAGCTTGGTAAACAATTTTGCTCCTTGTAATTTGTCTACCAGTTGGCTTATCAAGGGGAGTGGATAATTATTTTTTACCATCCACTTATTAAGGTATTGGTAATCCTGTACTAGTCTCTTCTTTCCATCTTTCTTTGGGGTGAAGAAGACTGGTGATGTTTGGGGGGAATGGGATGGATGAATATAACCCTTTTTAGTTTGTTTGTTGATGAAGCCTTTTAATTCCTCCATTTCATCCTTGCTCATTGGGAAAATTTTTGCCTTTTTGGGTTGAAAGCCAGGCTTCAGCTTTATTTTGTGATCCCAGGGTTTTCTTAGTGGTAATCATTCCAATTCCTTTTTGCTGAAAACATCAAGACAGTGGTGGTACTCTTTTGGAACCATTTTCTCCAAGGTTGGTTCCTTCTTTTTGGGAACTTCTAGCTCTTTGATAAACCAATGCACGGTCGAGGCGTGCTTCAATTCTTCTTTTTCTTCCTTGGCCAGATTAGTTCCTTGGTCTGAGAGCATGTAACATGATTTAGGACATCGTGCCATCTTCACTTCTCCTTTTGTCTAGTCAATGGTTGGATTGTGTTTTGCCAACCATGTGTACCCAAGGATCATTGGGTTTTTGCCTAGATTTGTCACTTCTTTAGGCATTCACAGTGTCCTTGGTAATCTAAAATTATCTCTGCCTGATGCATGACTGCCCCTGCAGAGTTCTTTGTTCCATCTACATTGAAGACAGGGATCTCTCTTTCCATCTTCTACAGTGGAAGTTTTACTTCTTCAGCCCATTTCTTGTCTATGAAGATTCCATTTGCTCCACTATCCAAGAGGGCCTTGCACTGGTGCTTCTTGTGCTTGGTAGTGGGATGTGCGATTGAGATGTCCATGAGGATCTTGTATTGTACCTTGGTGTTCCTTAGGAGGATTCATTCTGGGAAACTATCCTTATAAATATTTTTTTGTTTTTCTTTGACTGAATTAAGCCTGCATTCCCATGCAGCAAGCTCTTTCTTCTCATGCTTTTCAGCAATGTCTGAAGATTGAGACCTGGTCTTGGTTGTGGGTAAGTGTACTCTATAAATAGGACTAGTAGGTTCAGAATTGGAAGAATAGCATGTGGTAGAAGTGTCCATATCATCATCGGAATCTTGTCCATACTGTACATGAGATGAGAGTGAAGAGAAACCATTTTTTGTATTTAGCAGATTCAGCTTTTGAGATCCCAGATTTCTCAGTTGCTGTAGCCTTTTCCCTGTTTCTTCATCTCTGTGTTGTGGAGATCAAAGAAATAGGCTTTCATTGCTTCATAATCCATTCTTTTTATAGCCTTCTCAGGCTCTTCCTTCTTTTCTTCCTTCTTTTCTTTGTTCATGGCCCTGACCCTTGGAGAACGAGATGCCTCCATACCATGTTTTTGACAGCTTACATTGTGTCCTCCACCAAGGAATTTGCATTTGGTGCATTCTTTCTTTGGTTTCGGACAGTCTTGGGCGATGTGCCTGTCTCCAGTGCAATTGTAGCACTTGGAATTTTTTTGCCATATAGCTCTGATGTCCATTGGTTGACCTCTTCCTCCATAGGTCCAGGCTTGTCCTTCTCTGTAATTATTTTGAGAAGATTGTCCTGGCTTTGAGGATTCCTTTCCTCTTAGCTCAAATGATTCCATATTGGTGCCCTTTTTCATGAGCACCTCTGTGTAATCTTGGATGCAATTCTTCCTTTGGTCATTGTAGAAGATTTGCCTCATGATGTCTGAGTCCACTGCTTTTTCTAGTAATCAAACTCCATTTGGGCCATCTTCTGCTGGGTTTCCTTTAGTGTCGTAATAGTGACCTATCCACCACATAAGGAAGTCTTGTATTTCTTCATTTTTATATTGTCGGCACCTTTCTAATCGTGCCCTTGCTTCATCTGCCATGTTTATTGCCTTAAACCTCTGGTCCATTACATCCCAGAGAGCCTCTTCCATTGGCCACAAGGCCTTGGATTCCATGAATCTTGTAAGGGATTGTCTTGCCCACTGTTCTGCACCATGTGTGTCTTTTTCTCCATCCTTGGGTCCTACCCTTGTCAAAATAGCAATTGACTTCTCTCTGTTGTTTGTGAAAGTTTCTTTATTGGCGTCTAGGTATAGTCGCATTCATAGCTTCCATCTGTCATACCGTCCTTTGCTTCCATCAAACCTTCCCAGTTCTGGTACAGATTTCACCTTTTTATTTACCTTCACTTCTACATTCCTTGTCTCCTGATGTTGGCAACCTACACCACTTAAGGCTTTGGCTACCACTCAATAGTACTTGCTAAGAATCAAGAGGATGATGAGGGATACCAACCAGGACTTGACTGAAGTCCGGTTGTCATTTGGATTCAGATTATATACTACAAAGTACTTTAGGGCAAGTGTGTGAATACTTACTAAGTGACTACATCATTGTGGAGTGGGAAAGTAGATAAGAGTCTAGGCTGATGGTAATTAAGGAAGCATGTAGATAAGGGGTCTAGAGCAAATGTGACTTGAGTGAAAGGGGTTGACCTAGACTTGGTCAGGTGACATGTCCCACAGTCACATGATAGTGGTCATGTGACTTGATAAGATAAGATGAGAAATCATAACACCTGAACTCTAATGCTCTTTGCAATGTTCTTATTTGAGCCTGAAGGTTGGAGATCAGGTCAGTAAGGTGTTGGAGTTCTTCAACGGTTGCCATTGGTGCAGGAGCGGGTGTGGGAGGAGACTGGGAGATCTGGTCTGGAGATGAGGGCTGGTCTCCTAAGGGGCTGTCTGATGAGTCATTGGTTTTGGAGTCAATGAGAGGGTTTGGGTTCCTGTAGGGGTACTGCAATGTGGTGCCTTTCTTGTTGAACTGGTTCAGGTTCTGCTTTGGGGCTTCAAGAGGGGGTTCAGTTAAGAGCTTCTAATTCTCCTAACCATTGTTCTATATTTTGTAAGAGTTCTAGGACTCTTCTGTTGGCTTGTCTCAGATCTATGTATAGTTGAACCAAGAGAACTTGTCTTCGGAAGCAAGCTGCTTCTTCAGGGGTTACTTGGAAATAGAGTAGCAGGTCATTGTCAAAGTCTTGGTTGTTTCAAATTTGATCTAGAAGGTAGGGGTGTAGATCATGTCATTCAAAGATAGTCTGACAGGGAAGTGGATCGGGTACTCTGTAGCAGGGGTTAGGTGGCTGGTAATGGAGCCAACCGTCTTGATCTTCCCTAGCTGGGAAGGGGGAGTACTCTGAGTCTGTTTCTTCTTCTACTTTGAGGGTAGGAGTATGTGGTTCGTAGTAGTGGTGGTTGCCTTCTCTGTCCCAGTATTCATTATTTGGATCAAAAGAGGCTTGGCGATGATACTTGTAGTTCTCACCAATTTGAGTTTCCTCAGAGGGGAGGCGGACCTTGATCTCCTCAGACTTTGCAGGATCTTGTGGAAACATCCAAAAATGTATAAGCTAGCAAGGACCTTGTCAACTCCAGCTAGTACTCTATCCAGTCAATAGCCACTGGACTAGAGCCTTCAAATTTTGTAGGTAAGTTGGGCTGGTGGGCACAAGACCACTCTTTCACCAGTGACCAACTGCATAGTAGTAATTCTAGAAAGAATGTGCCTCATGTGGACATGAGCCAAAGCTCCTTCGAAATTAAAACGTGCAGAGGCAGTTTTGAAACCAATTAAAAGCTCTCGAGCTCATCCCTTGACGACTGCTTAAGGCTAAGTCAACCTTCACCAGCATATAGCTGGGGTATACATAAAAGGTAAGAGTGGCGCAAGTGCACAAGAAGGTGAATAGGTGGTATGTAAAAGATCCCTTTGCCCCTACAGTCCAGGGTTGTTGTGAACAACGGTGAGGTAAGAAGTAGATAGGGAAAGCAGTTTACAGTCAAGTTCTAATGTTGGCAACCTACACCTATTAAGGCTTTGGCTACCACTCAAAGACTTGCTAGAGACAAGAGAATAATTGTAGGGGAATCAACCAGGACTTGACTGAAGTCCAGTCATCAATGTATTCAGGTTTTTATACTACAGAGTACTCTAGGGCAGGCATGTGAAGACTTACTAAGGTAATGACATCACTGTGGAGTGGAATTAGAGATAAGAGCCTAGAGCGACAGTAATTAAAGAAGCATGGAGATAAGGGTCTAGAATGAGCATGAATAAAGTGAAAGGGTTTGACCTAGACTTAGTCAGGTGACACGTCCCATGGTCATGTGATAGTGGTCATGTGACTTGATAAGATAAGATAAGATGAGAAATTGTAACAGATGCCATGTGGAGTATAATGGAGGTGTCTGGACCAACTGGATAACTCAGAGTCCTACCACTAATGATAAGCTAGCTCCAAAAAGAGACTCCAGGCCTCAGTGTGAGAGAGGTCAAGGCATGCCTTTGACATGACTCCTGATGGGGATGGATATGGATGGTGTGCAAGGTGGATTCGGAGGGCATGGAGGGTGCACAAGCAGAGTGGAATGGATGCTGGAGATGGCAGAGCATGCAGAGTGGCAGCAGAGGACATATGGAGGTGGCTGGACACTGGAGAAGAAAACAGAATTGAAGGAGAATGAAAATAGACAGAAAGGAGACAGAAAGCCATGGAAGGGGGTTGGAGGTGCCTGGAGGGGGCCAGAGAGTGGATGATACTGGAGAGTGCCAAAAAGACAGAGGATAAATGTCCTTGAAGAAGAACCAGAGTTGTATGTGGAGCACACCAGAGTTCAGAGTAAAGTAAGAGAGTGGAACAGAAAAGCAACAGAAACATAGGTACAGAGATGGAAGCAGAATTAGAAATGAAAGAAGTCAGAGGGCCCCCAAAAGGGGTCAAAGATGCCCAAAACAGTGTAAAGATCCGTTCTACCTTAGGTGTGTAAGGTAGATCAGTAGTATGAGTAGTGGGTGCAATTAGTTCGATTCAATAAGGATTCTGGAAGAGTGGACTAGTGGGAGGAGAATGCCCAGGGCTTACTAACTCTCTAGGAAATGATTTATTGTGATCCCAGATTGTCCTGGAGCAGGCAGGCAGCAATTCAAGATACCCAGCTTGAAAACAGTGTAGAAACAGGCAGAAGCATGAGCGGAATGCATTGTACTTGAACCCAGGCATGGTTTCTCAGTCGTGATGATGAGTGACGGAAGCTAAGTACTATTTTAGGCCTAGATACATGCATATACTATCACTGGAAACTGCCAGCTACTAAGGTATTAAGTAAAAATACTGGTATAAGTCGAACTGGGTAAGTAACCACTTAGAAATTAACCAGAATGTAGTAAGGAAGACATCCGGCCGGTTGACCAGGATGTGACAGGTAAGTAGTTGAATACCAGTATGAAAGAGACATAAGGAGAATAAGAAATAGGGAGAATTGGACTTACCAACAGGGGGACATGGACATAGAGGACGCATGTTGCAGGCTAGAGCGATGACAAGGGCGACTGGGTACTTGTACTACCAGGATGTGACGAATGCCAGTGCAACTGGTATACTGGCCAGTCAACCGGGATGTGATCAGGATGAGATGGATGCACTGGGATATTGACTGGTCAACTGGGAGACAACCAGGATGTGACAAACAGATGGAATGTGGTACTGGGTATAGTGCTGATGACTTGGTACTTGGGGTAGAGATGTGCGAATGTGCTGTGATGGCTATACACATGCAGGGAATATCAGTTCCCTACAATGGGCCAGAGAATTGGAGGTGTAAGCCAGGTACCAAATGGTCCTGGAAATGGAGAAGATAAAGGTACATAAGTATACCCAAGAGGTTGTAAAACCAGAGTAAGGCTGGAGTTAACAGAGGAAAATGGAACAAGTCCAGGATGAAAGAGGTGGAAAACAGAGTGTAGACATGAAATGAAGTCAACCAGAAAAATTCTGGAGTTACTCTGGAGTTACACTGGAGTAATTGGAGGTAAATGGAGGAAAATGAAGAGGCACAGGAGTGCACCAAAAGAAACAGAGAGCAGAGGAAGTAAACAGAGTACACAGAGGAGATGAAAGATAAGGCCCAGATGAAGGGAGCTGAGAACAGAGATAGAGACAAAGATGAAACACTAAAAAAGCGGAGTTAACCAGAGTTAATCCAGAGTTGTACCAAGGGGTACCGGAGGTACCTGGAGTCGAAGGAAGATGAGAGGATAAGGCTTGACTACATGGAGGGCAAAAGAAAATGCCAGAGTTGGCAGAAGTTTGGAAGGGAATGGAGGAGAAGAGAGGGCCCTGAAAATGGATCAGAAGTAGTGGAATTGTAATGTAGAACAGAGGTGTCCGGAGTTGAACCAGAGGTATTGGAGGTGAACACCAATGGGTACACTTGGTACTGGAGTCCTTGAAGATAGAACAGAAAGGACTGAAAGGCAAAGAAGAAGCCATTAGTCCAAAACTGGAGAGAAGAGGGCAATGAAAAGAGAGGAAATGTAGGAACAGAGGAACTGGATGAACACAACTCTGGAGGGTGCTGGAGTGCAAACGGAGGTGTACCACCAGGGTACTGGATGGTCTGGAAGATGGAGAAACCTGTGGGCCCTAAGAGTAGACTGGAGACAGGCAAGAGAGCAGATGACCCTTGGAGGGGTCAGATGGAGGTGTACCTTGATGGTACCAGAGGTGGAAATGGAGTTGAAGTGGAAGCTTTGGAGGGATAACTCCAGAATGGCCAGAGTGAGCAGAGGTTCAGGAGTGTACCACAAGGTATGAGATGGTGCAGAGGTGTGCAACAAGTGCACCAGAGGTGAAGGATGGAGGTGACAGGGTGAGGTGGCAGTGGGTGGTGCCTCCCCTTTAAGGCTGAGCCCTTGAGGCCCAAGAGGAGCCTGAGAATGCTGACCATAGAGTACATAGGCAGAAAAAGAATAAAAACAGAGGGAAAAGAAAAAGAGGTGCCAAAAGCGGAAATTATCGGAGGTAATTTGGAGGTAACTCCAGAGTAATCAGAGTACAGGAGTAACAGGGATAAAAGAAAAACAGAAACAGAAAAGGTAAAAGGAGGACAAAAGCAGAAATGAACAGATGGGATGGAAAGGAGAATAGTCCTGAGTGAAGGGAATGATGCCAGAGTTGGCAGAAGGCCAAGGACAATCTTGGTCAGTCCTAAGTGTGGGGAGAGGTGTCCAGAATGGAGCCAGTTGGAGGTCCACAGGACAAGACTGCAAAGGCCAAAAACCTAGAAGAAAGACAACAAAGATGACAGCGATGAACTAAAAATGTACTGTGGATGGCAGAGAGCTAAATGGGATGAATCATTGGTCAGTCCTTAGCATGGGGAGAATTCTGGATGAAGCCGGTTGGAGGTCTGCAGACGATGACTGCAGAAGGCCTGAGTGTAACAGTTGTGGTTTCCTATTACCTACGACTGCCTTCTACCACTAGGCTATTGGCTGACCTAGACTGGGGAGGCACTCACAAAGAGGCACAGCGTCCCTGAATAGGTGTAGAAGGGCCTTGGTTAGCAGGGTGACTCCTCAGAGTTGGCTAATGATCTGCTCTGTCTCATAGAGCGGCACTCGACTAGCAGGACAACCCACTCAGAGTTAGCTATCGACTAGGGACAGACCTTCACTAGGTCACAGGAAGTACCTTGATGAGGTACTTGGCCACTCTCCTTAGATAAGGCAGGCAGGGACAAGCCATACTTCCTGGAAGAAGGGTAGGTGAAGACTAAGAGCTCTCTCCTTCGGTAAGGCGAGCGAGGACAAGCAGAGTGAGCAGACAATAGTTAACTACAAGGGATGTAAGAATTGGCTGAGGAGCCGCTACTGTACATGGAGGTTTTAAATAGTGTCTACCTAAGAGAGGCTGTGCCCACAGCCAATGGTGGTAACCATCTATCAAAGATGGTCAGAAAGGTAACACATCAATCAATAAAAGATGAAGGTGAAACAAGCTGTGTCAAAAGATGTCAAAGATGATGGAAGCTGTGAAGTCTGAAACTATACATAGTAATGGGATCAAGCGGATATCATCCAAGTACAGGATGATAAGGTATGGAACATACACTTCCTGTGTGATTGGTCCCTCCCAAAGACGAAGAAAGAAAATAAGCAGGAGGTGACCATGAAGAAATAAAACTGTAACATTACCCCCTTCATACACTCGAAGCTCTGCTTCAAAACTCGACCATGGTCCTCTAGTCCCTATTGGGTCCCTCTGGGTCTCCCTCATTGATCTCATAGTCTGTATAATCAGATTCAAGGACTGCATTGCATACACCTGAGTTGTGTCCCATCATCCCACAAGTAGTGCATCTGGTGGTGGGACAGAGAGAGGCAGCATGACCCCAATGGTGGCATGTATTGCATTGTACAGAGAGACACTGAGCACTATTGTGCCCTGGCACCCAGAGTTTGCACTTGGGGCAGTGGTATATGGGATAGTGCTTCTGAAAGTGTCCAAGGGCTCTGCATTGAAAGCAACAGGTTGCTGCAAGATTCTCCAGTGAGATCTCTGGGTGGGGTGGAGAAGGCAGGACTCGTTCTGGGACAGAGATTCTCTGACTAGTGGGAGAGATGGTAGCTGGGCAGGGGACAGCTGCTCAAATAGGAGTGGGAGTGGCAGGTGCAGATGGAGGGGTGGGGCATTCCTGGGATGGGGTCTGAAGAATGAGGTCCCTTTCCTTGTATTCATTAAGCTCTTTGTCAGTTAGGGTATTATAAATAGGCTGAAAGACTGGCCAAATGTCCTCAGGTTTGAGGGAAGCAATTGCGTCATCAAAGCCAATGGCAAGAAGAGTGTCAAGGAGGTGGGAATGTTACATATCTGGTGCATCCCAGTGCGAGCTCCATCAAGGTGAGGGGAGGAGATAGTGTGACGGTTGGGGAACTGTTTGAGGTAACGAATGGTCGTGTTCAACAATGTGGCAAGGGCAATAAGGGGTTCCAGTCCAATGGTGGACCTGGAGATGGGGCAATGTCCTATAATATGAAAAATAGGAGGGCAAGACAAAAGAGCAGAGTAGAGTAAACGTCACTGAAAATCAGGGAGAAACTTAGCAAAAACATGATGAGTACTAGCAGCAGCAGCAAACTCTGAATGAGACATGAGGATCTAGTTATGTTGGGCAGAGAGTAGGTGAGAGACGGTTCAAGTGAAAACGATGGCAGCTGGGAGGATGGAGACAAGAATGGTGAGAATATAAAGAAAAATGAGGATGGCGATGAACTTTTGCTCAGCCATGGATCAATCAGTATCCATGTGAGTGCTTTTATAGTCTGCCAACAACTCCTGTGCTTGATCAAGGTTGCTTTCAGGTTCCCAGGTGTTTTCTGATGTCAGGTAACCTAGCCATTTGATCAAGTATCGCCTCCATGATCCTTTTCCCCTATGGGCTAATACAGCCTCAACCTCGTATTCCTCTTTGTTGTTAAGGAGGTCAGGTGGGTGACAAGGGAAGTTTTCCCCAAATTCAATGGTGGTGTGGTAGGGCAAAAGTAGAGATGTGTGGAATATGTCATGGATTTTCCACGTAGGGGGTAGCTTGAGTCGGTAAGCTACAGGGGAAAGGACTTGGGTAATTTTGAACGGTCCTTCCCTCTTTGGTGCAAGTTTCCTGGAGGGGTAGTCAAAGCGGAGATTAGTGGTTTCCAACCATACCTTTTCTCTGACTTTCCAGGGGTGGAATTTGGATGTGATCTGATCTTTCATATATTGTGCAGCTTTCTGATGGGCCGCAAGCACTTCATCTCATCCCTTGGAGATCAAGGACAGGCACATATCTAGGGTGGGGAGGAAGGTTTTACTTAAATCAGGATACAATCTTGGGTGATATCCCATCATAAGGAAGAATGGTGTTTCCTTGGTGGTGGAGTGGACGGCAGAGTTGTGAGAAAACTTGGCTGTAGGTAGGAGATCAGCCCAGTCCTGGTCTCTCCCCTGGCAGAAGATTCGGAGGTAAGTTTCTAGCTCTTGGTGTTACAAAAATCCCCTTTTCTTCACCTCTTCCTCACCTTTGCCAACCTTTTAGCTAAGTCCTTATCTTCGGACTCCGCTCTAACCTTCCTTTGAACTGTGCCTTGCCCCTGTGCCTATCTTCCCACCTTCATTACCGCCTGGTTGCCATCATTCCTTATCTCCCTTCTACTGCCTCCGATCTCTGATGCCATCTTTGTGCCTACCTACGCATAGCTTCCATCAGCCTACCCTTAGCTGGTCTGTGCGCATACCCAGTAGTATATAAGTAGGGACCATTCCTGTAGAATACCCTAAGCTTAGTCTGCCCAATTGGTAGTGCCATTCTAGGCCCATTCCTAGTGAGAGTGCCAGCCTCTCCTAGTGTCCCCCTTGCCTTGCACCTCTCGTCGTCCCTCTTGTCTTCTGGTCTAGTCCTAGTTCGGTGCTGCCTTAGGCCACTGTAATGGGGACATCTACCCCAAAGAGGGGGATAGAGACTACACCAGCATCAATCCACACAACTTCAGACCTGTCTTCACTTAGGAACAGCTCTCCACTTTACTCTGAGCTACCTATCTAGCAACTCCAGTACTCCAAGCTGTGTCCCTGTTTGATGTTGAGACCCTTCATAGAGATATCCTCTCTGCTCTTCTGTCCAATCCTGTTGCCTCTATCCATTTGTCCAACTCCAATCTGTTTGATTCTCGCTGGATCATCGACCCAGAGGGTCTTCTGTGTCTAGATGATTGCATCTATGGCCCTGATGCTAATGACTTCCACCTCTGGGTCCTCCAGTACAAGCATGATCATCCACTCTCTGGACAGTCTGGATGGAACCAGACTTTAGAGCTTATTCACTGAGAATACACCTGGCCAAGCATTCGCACCTTCATCAATGACTATGTCTCCTCCTGTACCACCTGCGCTTGTGCCAAGGTCCCTTGTCATAAGCCCTATGGACTTTTAAAACAGCTCCCTATCCCTGAGAAGTCATGGAACTTGATTTCTATGGACATCATTGAGCAACTCCCTGCCTCCTCCAGACATACCACAATCCTCATTGTCATTGACCATTTATCCAAACAATGCATCTTTATTCCAACAGATGACAAGATAACATCTCTGGAGCTAGCAAAACTCTTCCTCCTCCACATCTTTTGGAAACACAGAGTTCCTGCTCATATCATCTCCGATCAGGGTTTGGAGTTTGTCTCCCACTTCTTCCGCTCTCTCAGGAAGGCTCTCAACATCCAGCTGCACTTTACCTCCAGTTATCATCCAGAAGGCAATAGTCAGACAGAGCATATGAACCAGACTCTGGAACAGTATCTCCAGATCTATTGTAATTACCAATAGGACAACTGGTCTGAACTCCTTCCCCTAGTGGAGTTCACTTACAACAATGCTCTGAACACTTCCACTGGTGTCTTTCCATTCTTTGCTAACAAGGGTTACCACCCTAATATCACCATCCATCCAGAACATGCCCTTACCTCTGCTTGAGCCTGAGAGTACTCCATAGACCTTGATTCCCTCTATCAATTTCTCTGTAAAGAGATAGCCTCTGCTTAGAAGCGATACCAAGGACCCACAGATGCCAAATGAACTCTGGCACTGGACTTCAAAGTTGGTGACCAGGTATTCATGAGAGCTAAGTACTTCTGCTCCATGTGGCCCTCCAAAAAGCTCTCTGAAAAGAACCTCAGTCCATACTCTATTATCACTCAAGCAAGCTCCCTCTCCTTCACCCTACAGCTTCTGGAGAACATGAAGTCTGTTCATCCAGTCTTCCATGTCTCTCAGCTGGAATCTGCAATTCCCAACACTATTCCAAATCATATTCAACCACCTCCACCTCTGGTTGAAGTTGATGGAGAACTGGAGTACAAGATCTCCAAGATTCTCGACTCCAAGATTGATTGAAGACAACGCACTTGCAAGCTGTTGTATTTCATCCAGTGGTCTTGATATGAAGAAACTGACAAAGAGACTTTGTGGCTGCTTTCCACTGAACTCAGTCATGCTTCAGGTTGGTCAAGGAGTTTCATCTCCAGTATCTGGACAAGTCCAGACCTCACTCTGCTTGATCCAACATATGACTTGCATATTTGTACTATTTACAAAGGTGCTCAGTTCTACCTACACCTCTCTGTCCTCATTGTCCTCATTGTCCTCCCACTCTGATCCCTCTGATCCCTCTGATCCCTCTGATTTCTTTGTTTTTTTCTTCAGCACCCTCATCAACTCCTTTGTCAGCTCCCTGGCATCCCATT
>JBBPKI010000936.1:0-16312 GCA_038089155.1 Nevesoporus exiguus
CCAAAGGTTCATTCAAGACTTCTCCAAAGTCTCAAGACCCCTGAATGACCTTACCAAAAAGGATAAACAATAGAATTGAGGTCCAAAAGAACAAAAGGCATTTGATCACCTAAAAGAACACTTCACAACTGTACCAATACTTGCATATCCAGACAATGACAGCAAGTTTAGACTAGAAACTGATGCATCGGACTTTGCCACTGGCACAGTTTTGTTGTTACATCCAGCCATCCACTCCCCTATAATGCCAACTCCGGCCAACTCTGGCCCCTCTGTCCATCATCCTCTATCACCTATCCCTTAGAGTTCCATCCTCATATTCAACTCCAGTGTCTCTGGTCTCAACTCCACCACAACTCCAGTCGGTTTTCCTTCACCCTTGTAGTTTCCTTATTTGGACTCTTTCATAACTCATCCTTTATGACATTGTCATATATTCCAACCCTGTACTCATCCCTATGTGTCACCTATCCCTTGATTTCCATTATTCCTTATCCCTGAACTCCTCCATTTCACACCTTGCATTGATCCTAGAATTAGTCACCTTTCTCCTCAGTATATAAGTCTCTGTACTCTGCTCTGTATGTCCTTAGTATGAATATCACATAAGTCTCCTCCTACTCTCATCCAATCTCTCTCACCCTACCTTCCTCTGTCTCTCTTCCTCTCCAGAACCTCTGCCCCTATGTCCTCCGAAATATGAGGACTGGACTTAGACAAGGGCGTGACACATAAGTCCTGTGCTGAGTCCTCATAAGTCCCCTCCATCTCCACTCCTTGGCTCAGACTCTGGTCCCCCTCTGCCACTCACCCCCTACTTCCCCTTAGACCCTTCGGACCTCCAGTTGGACTTGACCTGGAGGACCCAGACTTGACAGAGGTATACAGAGATGATGGGGTGGAGGTGGAGATGGCAGAGGGGAAGTTGGACAAAAGGGAGGTCCAGGAAGCTGCCAGAGAGATGACAGAGCTGAGGGTGGAGGAGAGGGAAGCAGTGGATAGGCAGGAAAGGGAGGAGATCACAGAGTTTGTGAAGAAAAGGGTGGAGAAGAAGGCAAAGGAGGTGGAGGAAAGTGGAGACAACAAGGATGAGGATAGGGAGGTGTAGGTAGACACTGGCCACCTTGTGTATATAGTTGTAGCTGCAGGTCATCTGGCAGATCAAGTGGAGTGAGGTCCAGACTTATCCAGATATTGGAGGTGAAACTTCTCAATGAGTTCTGAGGTGTGACCAAGCTTAGTGGCAAGGAGCCAAGAGGTTTCTTCATCAGTTCCTTCATATCTGGACCACTGGACCAAGTACAGCAACTTGCAGTGATGCCATCTGCAATCTATCTTGGAGTTGAAAATCTTGGAGATCTTATACTCTGATTCTCTGTCAACTTCGACCAGAGGTGGAGGTGGTTGAGTACAATTTGGAATAGAGTTGGGGACTGTGGGTTCCAGCTGAGGGACATGGAAGACTGAATGTATGGACTTCATGTTCTCCAGAAGCCAGAGTGTAAAGGAGAGGGAGCCTGTTTGGGTGATGATAGAATATGGACCAAGGTTCTTTTCAGAAAGCTTTTTGAAAGGCTGCATGGAGTGGAAGTACTTAGCTTTGATGAAGACCTGGTCACTGACTTTCAAATCTGGCATCAGAGTTTGTTTAGTGTCAGCAGGTCCTTGGTACCGTTTCTGGGCAGCAGCTATCTTCTCACAGAGGAATTCATGGAGGGAATCAAGGTCTACAGAGTACTCTTGGGCTCAAGTGGAGGTGAGATTGCACTCCAGATGGACAGCAAGATTAGTGGTAACCCTTATTAGTGAAGAACAGAAACACACCGGTGGTAGCATTTGGAGCATTATTGTACACAAACTCCACAAGTGGCAGGAGTTTGGATCAATTGTCCTGTTGGTAGTTACAATAGATCTGGAGGTATTATTCCAGGGTCTGGTTCATGTGCTCAGTCTGACCATCGCCCTCTGGATGATAACTGGAGGTAAAGTGGAGGCAGATATTGAGAGTTTTACTGAGAGAGCAGAAGAAGTGGAAGATGAACTCCAAGCCTCAATTGGAGGTAATATGGGAGGGAACTCCATGCTTAGAGAAGACATGGAGAAGGAAGAGTTTGGCTAACTCTAGAGATGTTACCTTGTCATCCATTGGGATAAAGATGCATTGTTTGGACAGATAGTCCATGACAACAAGAATGGCAGTATGTCCAGAGGAAGTGGGGAGTTGCTTGATGAAGTCCATAGAGATGGAATTTCAAGGCTTTTCAGGGATGGGGAGCTGTTTTAGGAGTCTGTAGGGTTTGTGACAAGGGACCTTGGCACAAGCGCAGGCTGTACAAGAGGAGACATACTCTTTGACAAAGGTCTGGATGCCCAGCCAGGTGTATTCTCAATGGATGAGCTCTATTGTCCAATTCTGTTTGAAATGTCTGGAGAGTGGATGATCATGCTTGTACTGGAGTACCCAGAGATGGAGGTCATCAGCATCTGGGACAAAGATATGATTATCTAGATGCAAGAAACCTTCTGGGTCAATGGTCTAGTGAGGATTGGACAGTTCAGAGTTGGACAGATGGATGGAGGTAGTAGGATTGGAAGGGAGAGTTGAGAAGATATCATTATGAAGGGTCTTGATGTTGAACAAGGAAGCAGCTTGGAGTACTGAAGTTGCAAGGTAGATAGCACAGAGGGATGCAGCAAGCTGTTCCTGTGTAAAGACTGGTCAGAAATTATGTGGATTGATGTGGGTGTAGTCCCTATCCCCCTCTTTGGGGTAGACATCCCAACATCTAGTTAGAGCATCAGGCTTGGCATCTAAGTGTCTGGGGCAGAAACAGACAACCATGTTGAACTGGATAAGGAACTTTGACCACCAGGCTTGATGGTGGGACAGGAGTTTGATAGTAGAGAAATACTCCAAGTTCTTGTGGTCAGTCATGACATTGACTGGAGTACCTGAACCTTCAAGGTAATGCCACCAAGTCTGGAAGGACTCATGTATGGCAAGCAATTCCTCATCATGAGTGTTGTAGTTGAGCTCTGGAGTGGAGAGGGTCTGGGAGTAGAATGCAACAGGCTGGACTTCCTCATCCAGACATCAGAGGGAAAGGATGCCAGCAATGGCATAGTCAGAGGCATCAGTCTCAATGATTAAAGGTGCATCTGGTATCCAGTGAGTAAGAATTGGAGTGGAGGTAAATGCTTCCTTAAGGTGCCAGAAGGTGGAGCGACAAGTGTTGTTGAAGTCCCAGGGGATATCCTTGTGGGTAAGACAAGTTAAAGGGATAATGAGACCAGAGTAGTCATGGATGAAACAGTGGTAGAAATTAGTGAATCCAAGGAAAGACTGGATATCTTGGACCTTTCGGGGTTCAGGCCAATCCAAGATTGCCTTCACTTTCTCAGTGGACATGGTAAGTCCAGTGGGCAAGAGATGATATCTGAGAGACTTGGTGGAATCTGTGTGAAATTCGCATTTTTCTGGTTTGGCATAAAGGCTGTGTTTCCAGAGTTGTTGGAGGACTTCATGGACATGCCCCCTATAGGAAACCTTGTCAGCAGAAAAGATAAGAATGTCATCAATGTATATAATCATGAAGATGTCAAGGAGATCAGTGAAGATAGAGTTGACAAACTGCTGGAAAGCCACAGGGGAGTTGGTCAGTCTGAAAGGCATGACAAGCCATTTGTATGATCATTAGTGTGTCCAGAATGAAGTCTTCCATTCATTCCCCTCAGCAATGCAGACCAGATGGTATGCATGCTAGAGGTTGAGCTTGATGTAGATCTTTATGTGGCTAGGGGCATCAAGGAGGTTGGAGATGCGAGGAAGGGGGTAGTAGTCTTTCTTTGTGATCTTGTTCAGTCCTCAGAAGTCGACACAAAGGTAGAGTGAACCATCCTTCTTGCAGATGAAGAGGACTGGAGCGGTGTGAGTGGAGGAAGATGGGTGGATGAGACCCATTGAGAGGTGTTCACCAAGGAATGTCTGGAGGGACTTCAGCTTGGAAGGTGAGAGGGAATAAGTGACACTAATGGGAGGAGAGGCTTTTTCTTCCAAGTCGATCTTTAAATCAAACTCACAATGTGGAGCAAGGGTAGAAGCCTTGCTTTTGCTAAACACATCTGTGAAGTCATGATACTCTGGGGAAACTCCAGAGAGATAGATCAGCTGGATCAGTGGCAGTGGATGTGGCACAGCAGTCACTTTCCTTAGAGTGGAGTTGCAGACTAAACTGCATGGAGCCCTCAAGACAACAGGCAAGTGCAAAGGCCAGCATGCTGATTAGTGTGATCAGTGGAGTCTTGCCCTTTGAGAAATGCAATGGATTGGAGGAGGTGGAGTCAGCCAGAGGTGAGGGGACTGGAGCTGGAGTAGGTGGGACTGGAGATGCCAGAGGCTGCAGAGATGAGGTTGGGGTTGCCAGCATGGGCTGCTCTAGTGTTCAGAACAAGATACTGCTTGAAACCCAGTCAATCAACGGATTGTAGCAGGTGAGCCAGTTGTGTCCTAGGACAATGGAACAGGATCCATCTAGCAGAGTGACATAAAATATCATTGGAGTGATATCACCAGTTTCAAAATGAACAAAGAGGTTGACAGCTTAGAAGAGGGTAAAATTTGAGGTTCTGTTGAACAAGTGGAGTTGTATTGGAGGAATGGAGTAGGTTGAAAGTGCATATTTATTCACAAAAGTGGTATCTATGAAGCAGTTGGAGGATCTAGAATCCAACAACACAGGAAAGGCTGGAATATTGTCAGAGATTAGAGAGATAGATAGCATAAGAGATCTAGGGTATAAAAGAGCGAACGTGTTAAGTCAGATCTCCAAAGGTGCATGGGAAGAGTCAATGCAACCTCCTGTCTGTGTGGAGTCATGGAGGCTGCTACTTATTTTTTTGCCTCAGGGGTATCTGGGTTAGCTTCTGGAGTTGAGGTCTTTGTGGCATGAGCCTTTTCTGTGCAGAATGTGGACTTGGAACAGTCCTTGGCTATGTGTCCAGCTAGACCACAGAACATGCAGAGTTTGTTGTTGAATTATCACTTGTGTTCCTCAGCTGTAAGCTTACCATCTTTTCCAAGCTTAGATGACAAGTCTGGCTTTGGAGAAGCAGAGACTTTAGAGGAGCCAGAGGAATTGGCAGATTTGCCTTTCAATTCCTTAGAATGTGAGGTGCTAGTGGAGTTTGAGGATGGAGTGGAGGGTTTGTTGGATGCTTTGACAGGGCTGCCAGAAGACTTTGCCTGGCAGCTAATCTCTGACTTGTGCTCCCAATAACAAGCATTAATAGCCTGAGCAAGTTGGCACTATATAGCAGAAGGATGGGTCATCATCTACATGGACAACATCCTGATCCACTCTGCAGATATAGCAACCCACCATGAATGAACTATGAAAGTCCTTGTCTGCCTTCATGAACTCCACCTCTCCTTGAAGCTGTCCAAGTGCACCTTTGATGCATCCGAGGTAGAGTACCTTCATTGGCACAGGGATTGTCAAGATGGATCCTTCCAAGTTATTGGCAATCATTAATTGGAACCCCCCCTCCTCTGTAAAAGTCATCCACTCCTTCATAGGTTTCTGCAACTTCTACAGGAAGTTCATCCCAGATTTCTCCCAAGTCGCCACCCCTCTTCACCTCCTTACCAAAGCTAAACAGCCCTGTATCTGGAGACCCAAACAAGAACAAGCCTTCCATACCCTCCAACAAGTTTTCATGACAGCCCCAGTGCTTCTCCTCCCAGATGTCACTAAGCCTTTCACCCTCATAACTGATGCATCACTGACTGCTCTAGGAGTGGTGTTGATGCAAAAGGATGGGAATGGCAACCTTCACCCTACCATGTATTACTCTCGCACTCTCACCCCAGCAGAATGAAACTACAACATATATGCCAGGGAACTCTTAGCCATCATTGATGCCCTGGATGAATGGCAACAATACCTCAGGGGAACCATGCATTCTGTCACCATCCTTACCAATCACAAAAACCTCTCCTACATGTGCACCCCTCAGAATCTCTTATGACAACAGGCCCATTGGAGTGTCTTTCTCCAACATTACCATATCAATTGGCAGGTAACTTCTGGAATCCAGATGGCCCTTGCAAATGCTCTCTCCTATAAGGAAGAAGTTGACACCTCTGCTGACAACATACTACAGGCCATTATTCCCCCTTCAGTTGATATGTCTTTTCATGAGTACCTCCCAGAGGAGGAAGAGGACCTGTGTGCCTTGGACCTCTCCCTGGTCAAGGCAATTGAGGATGCTTCTTCTTCTGACCCCCTGGTATTTTATGCCATGGCTGCCTTCACTGATAAAACCCCACTCTTCACTGACTCTGCCCTTTCCAATTGGACAATAAATGACAGACTCCTCTACTTTAAATCTAGACTCTATGTTCTGGAACCTACTAGACACCCCCTGATCTCCTTCCTCCACAAATCCCCGTCTGGAAGTCACAAGGGCATTTTCCGCACTCAACATTGCCTCACATAGGACTATTGGTGGCCAGGAATGGGCATCTTCATCCAATGGTTTGTCCTCGGTTGTGCCATTTGTCAAATGAATAAGGTTAATACCCACCCTTCTGTATCCCCACTGTCTCCACTCCCCTCTATTGCCACTTGCCCCTTTCAGCAGATCTTGATTGACCTCATCACTGGCCTCCTGAAAGTGGATTCTCTCAATGCCATTCTGGTCGTGGTTGACCATGAGCTTACAAAGGGGGTAATTTTCATCCCTTGCTCTAAAAGTATTGATGCCGAGGGCATCGCCAAGCTATTCTTTTCCTTTGTATTCCCCAGATTTGGCCTACATGACACCTGCATGTCCAACAGAGGCCCACAATTTGCCTCAGCCTTTGCCCACAAACTAGCACACCTCCTGAAGTATGACTTAAAACTGTTCTCTGCTTACCATCCTCAAACTGATGGGGAAACAGAATCAGTCAACCAGGAACTGGAGATGTATCTCCACACCTTCTGCCAAGGAAGACTCAGTGATTGGGCAGTGCTCCTACCTGCCACTGAGTTCTCACACAACTCAGCCACCCATTCCTCCACTAAACAAATCCCGTCTTACCTAATGATGGATTATCAACCACATACCTATCCCCCATTAGGAAAAACCTTCCTCCCTGCCTTAGAAACCCACCTCTCCCTGATCTCCAAGGGACATGATGAGGCACTTGCTGTACATCAGAAAACCCAGCAATACATGAAGGAATGAATCACTTTCAAATTTAAATCTTGGAAGGTCAGAGATAAGGTGTGGCTGGAAGCCACCCATCTCCACTTTTTGTATCCAACCCGAAAACTTGCCCCAAAAAGAGAAGGACCCTTTGAGATCACACAAGTCCTCTCCTTTGTAGCCTATCGACTCAAGCTACCCCCCACATGGAGGATACACAATGTCTTCCACACCTCCCTTCTTTCCTCCTATCGAACCACCACTGAACATGGACCCAACTTCCTCTGTCCCCCTCCTGATCTTCTCAATGAAGAAGAACAATATGAAGTGGAGGGTATTCTTGCTCATCATGGGACAGGAACCAGAAGGTGATACTTGATCAAATGGGTTGGTTACCCGACATTAGAAAATACCTGGGAACCAGAAGGTAACCTCTCCCACACACAGGAAATTCTTGATGAGTATAAGAAACTCCACCAGACTGCCTCTGATGGTTGATGACCAATCAGACATTTCTCTGTCTACCCATCATTATTTATCCCCTTGCCGCCTTCATCGCCCTCATCCAATCCACCCTTCTCTTCTTCCACCTTTGCAAAGAATTCAACTGCCATCCACCTCCCCTCACCTAAAAGAATCCCTCATGTCTTTGGAACAAGTCATCCACACTGCCTTGGAGTGTCATGTCTGTGCCAACCACCTCCCTGTCCTCCACCATCAATTTTTATACCAAGCCATCCTATCATCCCCACAGCTGGTGGCCCTCCTGGAGAGAACTCCCCTTCTATGATCCACCCCTCTTTTAACTTCATTGATTGTGCTTTCTTCTACTTTGAATACCACCACTGTCTACCTCACCCACTTCCCCATCACTCTCGAAACCATGGAACCCCATGTCCAGGGATTTTGCCTAGGACTTTCTAGAATGCAAGTCAACTTGTTGGATGCCCTTCTTGGAGCAGACTTCAATGGAGCCATCATGTCTTTAGCTCCCAAGGAAATCTGGCCAGTCTTCCATCCCATCTACTCTTCTATGACTGTTGCTCAGGTCTCTTGATATAAAGAAGCAGATCTGGTCCTCACTGTTGGAAGTACCAGTCTTCCTCTTTCTGTCTGCTATCCTTATCATTATAGTTATTACTCTTTCCTATTGTATATCATCTCATCCCACTTGCACTCCCACACATTACATCAGAAGTAGATTATCTTTGTGCATCATTGTCTTTGCTCTTTCCTCAGTGCTTTCACATTCTCTCTGTGACAGTCGCTGAGGTATGTATATATGCACTCATTCTTGCACGTAGTTTACTAATATCACCTAGTTACATCCAGGCTAGGTGAATAGTAGCACTTTCACATTCTCTCTGTGACAGTTGCTGAGTTACATCCAGGCTAGAGTCAATCAGATTATGAGCCCTGAGTCCATATAGGGCAGACTCAGCATCAATCGACTAGTTCATCAAACTCTTATTTGACATCACAGACTTTTAAGAACTGCTCAAAATAGGGAAATACGACCATATATGCAAGCTCACAGGCATGGAAAACTACCCAGAGTGGCGCCAAAAGATGATTCTGGTGCTGCAGGGGGAGGATTTGTGGACTCTTTGCAGCAATGGCATTGACTCCAACAACTTGGAAAACTATGCATACAGTTGCCCTGTGCCAGCGGACAAAGCAAGTATCTCTGATGCTGATCACAAGGAGCTTGCAGCTTGGTCTATGAAGAATACACAAGCAAAGAGTCTCATTGATTGGAAGATATCAACTGTTGTGGCCACACTCCTCGACATCACACAGACTGCTCATGAGCAATGGGAGATTCTTGCCTGTCACTTTTCTCACAATGACCTTTTATCGCAATATGAACTCCATCGGTGGGTTCACTCTGAGAAGATGAAGGACGCAGATGATGCTGGACGCTACATTGGAGTTTTTCATGATGCTCAATGTTGCTTCATGCAGATGGGTGTTGTGTACTCCACCGATGAATCCATCTATGACCTTCTTCAGGGTCTCCTGATCAACAATGCTGAATGGACCATATTTTGTGAATTCTTACTCAACTGTCTCACCATGCCCCCCACTGTCTCCTCTTCCTCTCCACCACCTGCTACTCTCACTTTTGATGATGCCACAAAGCTCCTGACAGAAAAGGCGAACCAGGTCATTGGCTGCCAGACTCTCGCTGGTGCTGGCCCAGAGTTTGCCAGTGTCGCTGCAGATCAGAAGGGTACTTTAGGAAAGGTCAATCCATCCACTGGTGTGCACATACATTGCAACAATCCCTTTGGAGCAATATGCACTAATGATACTTGTGCTGGCAAAGCTCGTGTGGCCACACATGACAAGGAGCACTGCTACTGGCCTGGTGGCAGTCTGGAAGATCAAGCCCCTGCTTGGGTCAAACATGCCAAGCTGGAGCAGGCAGCAGTTGCAGTTACATCTCCTTCCCAAACTGCACCTGCCCCATCTATGCCCTCTCATGTTTGGGAACTCTCCTGCACTGTGATCTTCCCATTGGCAGATAATGACATCTCCTGTGCTGCTGTTGCGACATCCACTTTGCTTGATTCAGGGGCCATGTCTCATCTTGTGATCGATTGCAGCTGTTTCCTTGATTTCACAGCTGATGACAGCCCTCCTGTGCATACTGCCAATCATGATCAATTGATGTCCACTGGCCGAGGGACCTGTCTAATTGAACTGACTCTTGGTGCCACCACCCACTGTGTCACCCTGTGGGACTGTTTGCACACTCCAGGTGCACTTTTTAACCTCCTATCTATTGGCCATATGCTTCAAAAGGGTTGGAGCTGTGATTTCCGTGGGCCTACCCAGGGTTCTGCAGCAGCTTGCAGTCTTTCCTACAATGGTGTTTTACTTGGGGATGTCCCTCTCACAGGTAATCTATGTCATATCCAGGCCCACTTCCTTCATCCAAATGACCTCCTTTGCACTCCTATGGTAACAGAACTTGGTGCAGCTGCCCTGGAGGTTGGTAATTTTGCCAAGGTTCCGCTTAGTTTGGACCTGTGGCATGCTCATTTGGATCATCCAGGTGGCAACATGGTCAAGTCACTCCCCTCTTCCACAACTGGCATTTCTGTCACTACACATCATCCTCTACACCGCTGTGAAGCCTGCATTATTGCTATGTAAGTACCCTCATGCCCCTTATCCCTCCTCCTCCTCGACTCATGCTGACCATGTTCTGGACCTCATTCACTCTAAACTTTGTGGTCCATTTTCTGTGCATACCCCCCAAGGTCACCTATACTTTGTGCTCTTCCTGGATGACCACTCAAACCTTATTCATGTCACACTGCTTGTCTCCAAGGATCAGGTGCTTCCAGCTTGGTTGGCCATCCATCCCCACTGGGAGAATTTTATGGGTCACACTGTCCGGGTTTTTCAATTTGACAATGGTGGGGAATTTATTGGGGAGGCTTTCTCACGTACTCTCCGTGATGCTGGCATTGAGCGCCAACTCTCTGCTCCCTATGCACATCAACAGAATGGGAGGGCAGAGCGTGCTTTACGCACTTTACAGGGATGAGCTCTCGCAATGATCACGTTGGCAGGTCTACCTTCAAACCTTTGGGATGAGGCAGTGCTCACAGCCACCTATCTTTGGAATCACACTGAGTCCAGCTCTTTGCCCCATGGTGTCACACCATTTGAAATGCTTCATGGCCACAAGCCTGATCTTTCTCACTTATGTGTCTTTGGCTCACGATGCTGGGCCCGCATCCCTTCAGAGCTTCAGTCTAAGTTTGGGCCTCATGCTCACTTGGCAATCTTTCTCGGCTACCCTGATGGCATAAAAGACTATTGACTCCATGATTTTGCTTTGGGGGCCTTCTTTGTTGCCAGGGATGTTGTCTTTGATGAGAACCTGCCTGGCCTTGCCATATCTGATGATGACAGTAATGAGGAGTCTTCCTCCTCAGGGATCCCTATCCCCCATTTCCAATGCCCCTACTCCACCTCTTGTCCCCTCCATCCTGCCTCTATGCCACTCTGCTCGGGTACCTATATTGACCTCCAAGGGTGTTGCTTACACTGCTGATCTCACTGCCACCAAGGCTCGTCTTGCTGCTTTGCAGGAACACTGTGCAGTCCACACTGTGGCAGTGCCAACTGCTGTTGACCCCAAGGGAGTGTCTCTGGAGGAGGTTGATGTGTTGAGGGAGGTGGAGCCTGACCCAGATGTGTCTTCCACAATGACAGGTGCTATTCATGAGGAGCAGGCCCATATCACCATTTGGTCTGATAGGCATCGTGACCCCACCACACCTGGTTATGACATATCACTACCACCAGCAACCTATGATGAGGCAATATGCTAGACCAACCAGGACAACTGGCTATCAGCAATGAAGACTGAGCTGCTGTCATATCCATGACATCCCATCCGTCTCTGCCTCCTCTGGCCTCATCTCTGGCCACCTCCGCTTCCTCTATGCTTGGAGCTCTGCTCCTCTGCTCCAGACCAAGGTTGTGCTTGCACAGGGACTCGGCTATCCTCAGACCTGATTACCATTTCATACATTCTCATTTGTACTTCCCATCGCTTCCTTTGTCCCTTCTCCATCCCTTATGGGACCCTTGATTCTGTTTCACCTGTTCCCTGACTTTGATGTCCCTGTTGACCTCTTAGTATAAAACCTCTGTACCTCTGTCATGTATCCTTAGCACAAATATCAACTAAGTCACCCCTCCTGATTCTCATTGTGATCTCCCCCTCCTCCTGTCAGACCTCTGCTCCTCCAAAATACAAGGACACAGACCTGTTCAAGGGCACAACACATAAGTCCTGTGCCAACGTCCTTTCCTATGCAACTCTGCTCTGACACCTCTGCTCTGGACTTTGGTCCAACTCCAAGATGAACATCATTGACCACCCCTCAGCACCTCTGGACCTCTGATCGGACTTGAGTCCAGAGAGACCGGACTTAACAGTATATTTGTGCTACAACTTGAGCAGGTCTCCACTCTTTTTGCCTCTGACCTCATGCCATCATGACCACTCGTTATAATCTACGCATGCTCTTGGGATCCTTGCTGAACTCAACCATGCACCCCTTCTGGCTACGCCACTTCTCCAACTTCTCACCATCCTCTCAACAGCCCCCCTTTTTATTCTGTCCCTCTGAACTCCGAACTCTGACCTGACTTCACCCCCCGGCAGGTCATCTCCCATCCCCCTTCCTTGTTGCCGACTTCTCCTCCCATATCTTCTGGTGAAACCACTCTCGGCTTTCAAGCCATCTCTTTGGGTTCCATTTCTGTTGATTTTAGAATATAGCTCACTTGCCATGAGACTCTGTTGAGTGATTGGAACACAAGCAGCACTTTATCCAACCCTGGCAAGTGGAATGCCAAACCCCCTGTGCCTCCACTCTGGAGCACACTCCAGAATCACCACCGCTCTCGGACTTTTGCCCTTCCACTTCCTTGTCAATGCCACTCCACTCGTGTGTGCATGCAAGACGGATTGCCTAGTCCACTTTGTCAGCAACCTCTTGCTCCTCACTGGGGAAAGATAAGACACCTCCGATAGGAAAGTCACCTTTGCAACATCTGACCTCCCTCCACCCTCAACTCTGTTACCTCTGACATTTCAGACCTCAAGTCCGGAGTTCACTCTGTTTTCTCTGTTGCCAACTCTGGCAAGTCCAGACAACATGGTATTGGACCCTCTTCAGGTCCTTTCTTCCTCTCTCCATTCTATTCACCTCTGTTTTATTTCCTTCTGTCATTTCTTCATCTGTTTCCTCTTTGTTCTTTTCCTCTGACCCTTTCTACCTATGGACCAAAAGTCCAAAGGTAACTCTGTTCATTGTCTGACGACTCCGGCTTATCCGGTCAGTCCAGACATCTGGGTAAGGAATCCCCTTTGGTTCCTTCCCTTTCCTCCCTTTGTTTTCCACCTCTTCTATTTGTTTCTTTTCCTCTGTTTTTCTCTGTGCATTCGGACCTCCAAGTCCAAAGCAACTACATTTTATGTCCACTAACTCCAGTCATGTCCGGTCCATTTCAGACATTTTAGGGTAAAGGAACCCCTTTTGGTTCTTTCCCTTTCCTTCTTTTCTTCCTGTCCTTTATGCTTCATTCTGATACTGAGTGACGATGGTACACTCCTCTTCAAGGAGTGCCATCACTGGTTGATGAATGCCCTCTGTTTCATCCTTATCTGATGATCACAAGTCCAAAGGTAACTCTGACTTGCTCCAGCAACTCTGAAGCCTTTTCTCCTTGAAGCTTCCTCTTCACTCTGGATGCTTCTACTCCTTTGTTCTTCCTTGTTTTTTCCTCTGACCTTTGAACCTGAGGACCACAAGTCCAATGGTTATTCAATTCTCCACCTCCAGTGCTGCAATGCTCAACAGCCTCCACTCCAGTCGCTTTGCCTTGCACTCCACTCCCTCCGAACCTGAAGACATCAAGTCCAAAGGTACCTCTGTTTCAACTCCAGAGCTTCTGTTTCATTTCCTTCATTTCTTTTTTGTTTCTGTTTTCCAGACTTGGGACCTGCGTCACCCTTGTCTGCGCTCTTTCAAGAGCACCCCATGACGCACCCCTCTGATTTCCTTTCTGTTTCTTTCCTTTTGGTGCTGTCAACTCCAGCGGCATCTGGTCTGTTACAGACCACTCTGTTTCTTCTGTTCTGCTTTCCAGATCTGGGACTGCGTCATCCCTGTCTGCACTCTCTTTAGAGCACCTCCTGATGCAATTCTTCATGCTTCCTCTCAGTTTCCTCTGTACCTCCAGACATTAGGTATGATGGTACCTCCATTCCAAGTCCAGTTTGCTCTGGCAACTCTGGACCTTTTTCTTCTTTGCCTCTTCATTTCATTTCTGTTCTGTTCTCTGGACCTGGGACTTGCGTCGCCCTTGTCCACACTCCATTCTGGAGTACCCCTAGATGCATCCACTCTTTTGTTCTGTCCACTTATGTATGACCTCACAACTTCCCCTTGGGGTCTATTCCAGACCATCTGAACTTCCCTCCGGGTCCCCTCTGGACCACTCCGTTTTCACTCCGATTCTGTCTTCTTTTGTTTATATCTCCTGTTTCTGACCCTTCTGTGCTGTCCACTTCAGCAGCATCTGGTCCATTCTGGGCCACTCCATTTTCCTTCCTGTTCTTCTTCTTTCCCTCTGTTGGCCCTTCAGGCCTTCACCATTGTCAACTTCGACAACTCCAACGAACTCTGGTCCACTCCAGACCATTTGTTTCCTTTCCTCTTCCTTCAGGCAATCCATCTTTGTTTGGCCTTCATGCCAAACCTCTTTGGGTTCTCTGATGTTTGTTTAGTATAGGACACTGTGTGCTCACCCACTAAAATGATCTGTTGATCATTGGGTTTAAGAAGCCACAACTTTGTCTATTATGCTCTTACAGATCAAATGCCAAACCTCCGCACTCCAGGACTCTGTCCAGAAATTTAATCCTTGGAGTTGCATCTCTGGGATTTGCCCAAGGCCTCGGGCTTTTCTGCAGTCATTGTCTGCGGACCTCTGACTGGCTTTGTCTGGATTTCTCCCCATGTTAAGGACTGACCAACGATTTCTCCCATTTAGCTCTCTGCCATCCATGGCACATTTTTAGTTCATTGCTGTCGTCTTTGTTGTTTTCTTTCTTCTAGGTTTTCGGCCTTTGCGGTCTCGTCCTGCAGACCTCCGACTGGCTCTGTTCTGGACACCTCTCTCCCCACACTTAGGACTGACCAAGACTGTCTTTGGCCTCTGCCAACTTCAGCATCATTTTCTTCTTCAGGACTATTCTGTCCCATCTGTTCATTTCTGCCTCTTATCTCTGTTATTTTCTCTTTTTCCATTATTCGTTCCATTTCTGTTTCTTTCCTCTCTGTTACTCCGATTACTCCAGAGTTACCTCCAATTAACTCTGATGCAACTCCGATAATTTTCATTCCTCGACACCTCCTTGTCTTTTCACCCTTCTGATATTTTTTTTCTGTTTTAATTTTTTCATTTCCACTTATGTACTCCATGGTCAGTGTTCTCAGGTTCCTCTCAGGCCTCGAGGGCTTGGCCTTAAAGTGGAGGCACCACCCACCACAGCCTCACCCTATTATCTCTGTCCTTCAACTCCAGTGCACTCACTGCACACCCTCTAGTACCTTCACTCCAGCCATTCCAGAGTTATCCCTCTGAAGCCTTGGCTTCAACTCCATTTCCACCTCTGTTACCATCGAGATACACCTCCACCCAACCTCACCTCATTACCCTTCCTCTGGCTCCTTGATGGAGTTCTCTATCTGTATCCCCCAGCCCATTTTCTAGGGCCTATAGGTTCCCTCCTCCATCTTCTGGACTATCCGGTACCCTTGCAGTACACCTCTGTTGCACTCTGGCATCCTCCAGAGTTGTATTCTTTCAGTTCCTCAGTTTCTCCATTTCCATTTGCTTCTCCATTCACTTTTGGACTAATCACACCTTCACTGCCTTTCAGTCCTTTTCTGTTCTATCTTCGAATGCCCCAGTACCTAGTGTACCCTTTGGTGTTCACCTCTGATACCTCTGGTTTAACTCCGGAATACTCTGTTTTACATTACAATTCCATTGCCTTTGACCGCTTTCAGGTCCCTCAGTTCTCGTTTTGTTTCTCTTCTGGACTTTTGCCAACTCTGGCATTTTCTTTCTTCCTCCATGTAGTCGAGCTTTATTCTCTCATCTTCCCTCTGCTTCACTTACCTCTGGTACCCCATGTACAACTCCGGATTAACTCCAGTTAACTCCGCTTTTTCAGTGTTTCATCTTTGCTTCTCTATCTGTTCTGGTCTCCCTCTGTTTGCCCTTGTTCTTTCATTTCCTCTGTTCACTCTGTTCACTCCCTTTGCTTTCTGTTTCTTTTGGTGCACTCCTGTGCCACTCTGTTTCTCTCCATTTGCTCCAGCCTAACTCCAGAGTAACTCTGGAATTTTTCCAGCTGACTTCATTTCATTTCGACACTCTGTGTTTTGCCTTTCCAATTTGGACTTGTTCCATTTTCCTCTGCAACTCCGGCCTTACTCCAGTTTTACACCCTCTTGGGTACATTATGTACCTTTATCTTCTCCATTTCCAGGACCATTCGGTACCTGGCAACCAC
>JBBPKI010000937.1:0-16309 GCA_038089155.1 Nevesoporus exiguus
CAGTTGAGGAATGTAGGAAACTGATTGAGAGCATGCCTAGAAGGGTTCAGGCAGTGCTTAAAGCAAAAGGAGGCTATACCAAGTACTAAAGTGTTGAAATACCCTGTTTGATTCAAAAGTGCAAAAATCCTTTCCATGATGTTACTGTTTTAAATCAATCATATCCCCATAGCGTGTGAACCAAATCACATGACTCAGGGAGCAATTCCATAGCCAAGAGTATGTACTATTTATAACTCCACTAAAGCTAATTGTAATTCCCACGCTGTTTGGTGGTGTGCTTTACACACTGCCATCCAGGCCAACATGGAAAGGGTTTTTGAGGTCACTGTATTCCTCCGACTCAGAACCAGTTAGTCCTATTTATAGAGTACACCTACCTACCCCCAAGACTGGGTCTCAATCTTCAAACATTGCTGAGAAGCACAAGAAGAACAAGCTCACTGCACAGGAATGCAGGCTTAATTCAGTCAAAGAAAAACAAAAAAATATTTATGAGGATAGTTTCCCAGAACAAATCCTCTTAAGGAACACCAAAGTGCAGTATGAGATCCTCATGGACATCTCAATCGCACATCCCACTACTAAGCACAAGAAACACCAGTGCAAGGCCCTCCTGGACAGTGGTGCAAATGGGATCTTTATTGACAAGAAATGGGCCAAAGAAGTAAAGCTTCCACTTCAGAAGATGGAACGAGAGATCCCCATCTTTAATGTTGATGGAACAAAGAATTCCATGGGTGCCGTTACACATCAAGCAGAAATAATACTCAATTACCAAGGTCACCGTGAACATTTAATTGTGGAAGTAACCAATTTAGGCAAAAATCCCATGATCCTGGGATACACATGGTTGGCAAAACACAACCCGACCATAGATTGGACAAAAGGGGAAGTAAAGATGGCAAGGTGCCCAAGGTCATGCTACATGTTGTCAGACTGAGGCACAAATTTGGCAAAAGAGGAAGAAGAAGAATTGAAACACGCTTCGACCATGCACAAGTTCATTAAAACCCTCAAAGTACCCAAAAAGAAGGAACTGACTCTCGAAGAGATGGTTCCAAAAGAATACCATCATTTCCTAGACATCTTTAGTAAAAAGAAATCAGAACGTCTTCCACTAAGGAAACCCTGGGATCATGAGATATGTACAGCTGAAGCCTGGCTTTCAACCAAAAAAGGCAAAAATATTTCCAATGAGCAAGGACAAAACAGAAGAACTAAAATCCTTCGTTGAAGAACAAACCAAGAAAGGATATATTCAACCATCCTGCTCCCCCCAAACCTCACCAGTCTTCTTCATACCAAAAAAGGATGGAAAAAAGAGACTGGTACAAGACTATTGCTACCTGAACGAGTGGACTATCAAGAATAATTATCCTTTACCACTCATTAGCCAATTGGTAGACAAACTCCAAGGAGCCAAGCTGTTCACAAAGCTGGACCTAAGATGGAGTTATAACAATATAAGGATAAAAGAAGGAGATGAATGGAAAGCTGCCTTTGTCTCACACATAGGAGCATATGAACCACTAGTCATGTTCTTTGGACAATGTAACACCCCTGCAACCTTTCAACAAATGATGAATGAAATATTTGCAGACATGGATGGCGTTGTAATCGTCTATATTGACAATATCATGATCTTTACTAAAACCGATAATGAAGAAGAACACGATAAAATAGTTTGTGAAGTCCTAAAAAGGTTGAAGGAACACAACTTATTCCTAAAACCGGAAAAGTGCTTCTTCAAGCAAAAAGAAGTCGAATTCCTCAGAATGGTAGTAAACACTGATGGAATTAAAATGGAAAAAGGAAAGGTTGACGCTATTCTCAACTGGCTGATACCCAAAAATGTCAAAGGAGTCTGGAGTTTTCTTGGACTCACCAATTACTACCGAAGATTCATTCAAGACTTTTCAAAAGTCTCATGTCCCTTGAATGATCTTACCAAAAAGGACCAACACTGGCAGTGGGGACCCACCAAACAAGGAGCTTTTGACGAACTAAAGAGGGCATTCACAACAGCCCCTATACTTGCTTATCCTGACAACAATAGCAAGTTTTGTCTTGAAACAGATGCCTCTGACTTTGCTACCGGGGCAGTCCTTTCCATAAAACAGGATGACAAGTGGCACCCAGTTGTCTTTTCCTCAGCTTCCATGACCCCTGAGCAGAGGAACTATCCAATTGCAGACAAGGAAATGCTCACCATCATCCTGGCCTTAGAGCAGTGGCAACATTACCTTGAGGGGGCAGAAGAATTTGAGGTCTGGACTGATCATGTGAACCTCAAATATTTTATAACAAAGCAAGATCTAAATCACTGACAAGCAAGATGGTCACAATGGCTATCTCGATCCAATTATGTCTTAGTAAACAAGCCAGGATCCCAAATGTGGAAGGCTGATGCTCTCTCTTGATGAGAGGATCACACCATTGGCATCAATGAAGACAACAAAGGTGTACAAATGATCCCTGAAAACAGAATAAGGACACATTCAAAACAAGGCTTCACTATTGAAGGGGAAGAAAGAAAACTTCTTGAAAGAATAGTAGAGGCACAAGGAGAATGGAAGGGGGAAGACAAACCTAACCTTCTCAATAAGGACAGAATTCTATATCTTGGTGATAGAATCTTTGTCCCTTCTAAAGAAAACCTGCACCAAGATATCATCACATTATATCATGATTATTGCCAGCCAAGGAAGTGCCAAGAAAACCTGGCAGATAATTGAACAATATTTCCAATGGAACGGCCTTCGAGCCCAAGTAAAGAATTATTGTTCAAGGTGTGACAGATGCACACAAATGAAGCCAGAAAATAAGGCCTCAAAAGGAGAATTAATCCCCAACCCAATACCAGAAGGTCCATGGAAAGATATTTCCGTGTACTTCATCACTGACCTATTTTTATTAAACACCTATGACTCCATTCTAGTCGTAGTAGACTGCTTTTCCAAAGAGGTGGAATTTATCCCCACCAATAAAACAATTACGGCTTTAGGAATGGCTAAGCTATATAGAGACCATGTATGGAAGCACCACGGTCTCCCTAGGTCCATCATCTCAGATCGAGGACCACAATTTGCTTCTCAAGTCATGAAGGATCTTGGCAAGATGCTAAAAATAAACCTCAATATGTCAACCGCATTCCATTCCCAAATGGATGGACAGACAGAGAGGGTTAATCAAGACCTTCAACAATACCTTTGGCTTTTTACAGCTGAAAAACAAGACAAGTGGGCAGAATGGCTCCCCCTGGCACAATTTTCCTATAATAATCGCCAGCATTCAGCCACTAAGAAATCACCATTTGAAGTCACTAAAACCTACGAACCAAGGATGGGTATTGAACCTGTCATTACCAAGAACGAATCATCCTCAGCTTTTGCACAGGACTTTTCCAAGATGCTTGAGCAAGTGAAAGAATCCCTTGAAAAAGCTCAACAATCAATGAAGAAACAGATGGACAAGCACTGCACCAAGGTTCCTGATATGGTAGTCGGAGATAAAGTCTGGCTATCTACAGAGAACATTAAATTGAATCAGGCCTTGAAGAAGCTCACAGAGCAATGGATTGGCCCCTATTGTTACTAATGCCGAGGGTAGCACCGAACTAGGACTAGACCAGAAGACAAGAGGGACGACGAGAGGTGCAAGGCAGAAGGAACACTAGGAGAGGCTGGCACTCTCACTAGGAATGGGCCTAGAATGGCACTACCAATTGGGCAGACTAAGCTTAGGGTATTCTATAGGAATGGTCCCTACGTATATACTACTGGGTATGCGCACAGACCAGCTAAGGGTAGGCTGATGGAAGCTATGCATAGGTAGGCACCAAGATGGCATCAAGGATGGGAGGCTATGGAGCAGATGGCAACAAGGCAGAGATGAATGTGGGAAAAGTACAGCAGGGGTAAGGCACAGTTCAAAGGAAGGTTAGAGCAGAGTCCGAAGGTAAGGACTTGGCTAAGAGGTTGGCAAAGAAGCGGCAAAGGTAAGGAAAAGGTGAAGAAAAGGGGGTTTTTGTAACACCTATGAAATCCTCTCCTTTGCAGGACCAAATGCCGTCACCTTAAAACTCCCTTCCACCCTGTGAATCTACCCTACTATAAACATTTCAAGAGTTAAACCCTACAAGGAATGCCTTGAAAACCAACCTGTTGTTGCCCTGGGACCCATTGTGGGCACACAAGAAGGAATTCCAGAGTTTGAGGTTGACTACATACATAGTTAATTCACGCCTCAAAGGATGATCTTTGGAGTTCCTAGTACACTGGAAGGGCTATGATGAGGAGGACCACACATGGGAACCTCAGAGCCACCTCATGAATGCCAAAGAGGCAATAAAGGACTTTCACCTTTCCAACCCGGCAGCACCCCGGAAGCTCAGAATGGCCCAAACGAACTTTGATTCACTTTTCTCCTCTTATGTCAATGTGACAGAACCCTCCCAGGTTTCCTTTAATCGCTTGGAATGCAATTCATAGGAGGGGGGTAATGTTGCGATTTCTCATCTTATCTTATCTTATCAAGTCACATGACCACTATCACATGACTGTGGGACATGTCACCTGACCAAGTCAAGGTCATTACCTTTCACTTTATTCACACTCATTCTAGACCCTTATCTCCATGCTTCTTTAATTACCATCGCTCTAGGCTCTCATCTCTAATTCTGCTCCACAGTGATGTCATTACCTTAGTAAGTCTTCACATGCCTGCCCTAGAGTATCCTGTAGTATATAAACCCAAATACATCAACAACCAGACTTCAGTCAAGTCCTGGTTGATTCCTTCTATCATCCTCTTGATTCTCTAGCAAGTCTGAGTAGTGGTGACCAAAGCCTTAAGTGGTAGATGTTGCCAACAAAAGGTAGACTTCGGAAACTCCTTAGTGGAGTGGCCAGGTTGTCCACAAAACAAATATAAATTGTTGTTGAGGCAGTGCTGACGTTCCTCTGGAAGGAGTTTACTGTCTTTGCCTAATTTCAACAAGATGGCAGGATCAGGGGTACTGCCCTTTTTACCTTTATTGTTACCTCCAGAGAAGCTGGAGGTGCTTGCGACAGGGGTGGGGTTGCCTTTGGACTTCTCGTCCTTGGGCTTGGCAGAGGCAGATGTGGAGTTGTTAGAAGACAATTTTGAGGGGTGCTGATTGCTGGGGTTGGAACCGGAGGTCTTGGTTGCATGGTTGATTTCTTCCTTGCACTCCCAGTACCAGTGATTGATCTGCTGGGCGAGCGCTCAGAGGTCATAGATATTGTCTGGCTTATCCTGCCTGGACAACTTGTCCTTAATGCAGTCCGGGAGTCCATTGTAGAAACTCTGGTGGAGGGCACCGGAGCCCCAGTCCTAGACTTGGGACATGAGGCGGTTCCACTCAACAATGTATCTAGAAATACATTGTGAGTCTTTCATACACAGCTGTCATATCCATGACATCCAATCCTTCTCTGCCTCCTCTGGCCTCATCTTTGGCCATCTCTGGCCTCCTCCGCTGCCCTTAGTCCACCTCCACTTCCTCTATGCTCAGAGCTCCGCTTCTCCGCTCCAGACCATGGCTGTGCTTGCACAGGGACTCGACTAATCTCAGACCTGGATACCTTTCTTACATATTCTTGTTTGTACTTCCCATTGCTTCCTTCGTCCCTTCTCCATCCCTTATGGGACCCTTGATTCTGTTTCACCTGTTCTCTGACTTTGATGTCCCTGTTGACCTCTTAGTATAAAACCTCTGTACCTCTGTCATGTATCCCTTAGCATGAATATCAATTTAATCACCTCTCCTGATCCTTGTTGTGATCCCCCCTCCTCCTGTTGGACCTCTGCTCCTTCGAAATATGAGGACATGGACCTGTTCAAGGGCACAACACATAAGTCCTGTGCCGACGTCCTTCCTATGCAACTCTGCTCCGACACCTCTGCTCTGGACTTCAGTCCACCTCCAAGACAAACATTGTCGACCACCCCTCAGCACCTCCAGACCTCCAATTGGACTTGAGTCCAGAGAGACCGGACTTAACAGCAGCTGCTCGAGTTGAGCTTCTGCATCTGCTACAGGGTCATGGGGACCAAAGTTAGATTGTAATTTGAACAGGAATGCCTTCCAGTCTGACATCCAGAGTGGACAAGACTCTGGAGTTTCAACTCCGAGCAAGTCTGGTTCAAAGTACTCTAGGGTGAAGCCCTTGAGGTATGATTGCACAAATGTTACCTTGGTCCTATCCTTTTTGAAGGACTTTGGGTTTGCTTGGAAGTTCAGCTCGCACTGAACTATAAATGAATGGAATTTCTTGGCATCTGTTCTATCAAATGGATCCGGTTCATGGACCTTCATCTTTGGAGCATTGGAGCCTCTCTTGTGATGCAATGCCTGTCTGGTCATGTCCCAGATTGCTTCAGCAAGCTGAGCGAACGGTTCAAAGGCCAGTGGAACATCGTTCACAGCATCAAAGGTGTTACCTTGTCCTTGATCCCAAGGGTCATTGGAGCCATCAGAGTCGTCAGAGTCAGAACCGGAGGAGTTGCCGTCATCTCCACTGTTGTTCCCTGGTACTGGAGGTGGAGGGCCACCGGACCCACCATGTGCTGCTTCGTCTTTGTCCTCCCGTAGTTCCCTGAAGCAGGGACCTGTGGGCGACTCCAACTCTGCTGGTAGTGGTGTCAAGGGGGAGAAAAGGCTTTGATTGGGGCAATAGCCAGAGGCAGAGTCAACAGGCCTGCTGGTCAGGCTGATGAACTTGCCAGGGATGGTGTAAGAACTGCCGAAGGCAGTCTGCAGTGCATGCTCATGTTGGATGGTGTGCACACAAGAAGACATTGAGAATAGTGTGGACCTAGACAAGTATTAGTACAAATATACTGTCAAGTCCAGGATCTCTGGGTCAAGTCTGACCAGAGGTCCGACAGGGCTGAGGGGGAAAGCGGAGGTAAGCAGCAAAGGTGGACCAGAGTCCAAGCAGAGTAATGGAGACGGAGGGGACTTAAGAGGACTTGGCACAGAACTTGTATGTCATGCCCTTGTCTAAGTCCAGTCCTCAGATTTTGGAGGACATGGGAGCAGAGGTTCCAGAGGGGAGAGGACAAGGCAAGGAGATCAGACAAGAGGAAGAGGAGAGACTTAATTGATATTTGTACTAAGGAGATACAGAGCGGAGTACAGAGAACTTATATACTGAGGAGGAGAATGACTAATTCTAGGAGCGGAATGAAGTACGTAAAATGGAGGAGTTCAGGGATAGGAGTAACAAAATACAACCCTGGCACTAAAACTGCGATCAAAGGAAGAGTGAGGCATAGAGATGAGTACAGGGTTTTAGATATACCACAATGTCATAAGGATTAGTTATGAAGTAGTCCAAATAAGGAAATTACAAAGGAAAATGAGAACCGAGAACTGACTGGAGTTGTGGCAGAGTTGTGACCAGAGACACCAGAGTTGAATACTGGGATGGGACTTCTGAGGGATAGATGACTGGGGGTGGCGGACGGAGGGGCTGGAGTAGGCCAGAGTAGGCCAGAGTAGGTGCCATAGGGGGGTGGGTGGATGGATGTAACAATGGGGTCCCAGGTCTGGAGTACAATACAGAAGATACAAAAGAGAAAAGAAGTAGGGGGCCATCTGGACCAAGCAGAGTCAGCCAGAGTGATGCCGGAGCTATCTTTGGACATAAGGTCCTTGGGTACAGAAAAGTGAAAAGGAGAAGATAAAAAGAGGTACCATGAATGAACCAAAGTAGGTCCACTACTAGGGTGTCTAAATTGTCAGAGGGGAACATGAAGAGGATGAAGAGAAGAAGGAAATGAAAAGGACCAAGGTGGTTCATCACCATAATGTCTTGAGGTACCAGAGTTGGTGTCAGAGGAAGCAGAGTACCTTCAGACTTGCGGTCCTTAGGTGTGAAAGAGTCAGAGGCAGATGTTGAGGGTTGGGAGTGTAGTCAAATGTTGCAGGGTGACTATCCTATCAAGATGTCCCACCTTCCCCCAGTGAGAGACTGGAGGTCAACTGTGGACTGGACTAGGGTAGGTCCAAGGTGCAGTGGCAAATCCGGAGTGCTGTCTGGAGGTAGTGGGGCAGAGCACAAAGGCAGAGGCCCCGGAAGCTCAGAGTAGTGAAGGGCTTGGCATTTCTATCTTGTATGGATTGCAAACAGAGCACTGCTCATTGCCAATTACTCAATGGAGTATTATGGCAAGCTAGCTGTCCTAAAACCAACAAGGTTAGAATCCAAGGAGGTGATGAAAACGTTAGAGGTGGTTTGCTGGAATGGCAAAAGAAAGGAAAAGTCTACAACAGAGGAAAAGGCAACTCGCTGAAAGGTGGAGTCAACCAGAGGTATGGAGGGAATAGGGAATGACTAAAACTGTCCAAGGACAGCGGCAGGTGAAGAAGAGGAGAAGAAAGGACCTCTGAAGCACCAGAGGTGAATTGGAGGTTCAGAGAGGCAAAGTTTGTGAGAATAGGTATAGATGAATGAAGGTGAAAGGCCATTAAAAAGGCAGAGTGAAGACGGAGCTTCGAAAGGTAAGGAACAAAGAATGCCCAAGAGAGCAAAAGAGAAACAGAGGTAAAAAGAGCTGCTGAAAGGTGGGGTAGAACAGAGTTTGGAGGTACCACAAGTGGTATCCCAAAGGAGACTCACCAAAGGGGCAGAGTCAGTCAGAAGTGAGATCATGAGGTAACTTCATAGGGCATGGTTGGGTTCGGAATGAATCCCAGCCCATGCAGAGATCCTAATAGAGGGTCAGAGTACAAAACAGAGGTGAGAGGACATAAGAAAAGAGTGGAGACCTGCTCAGGAGGGAGTATCAATATACTGTTAAAGTTTATCCTCTGGACTCAAGTCTGACCAGAGTTCCACCAAGAAAGAGGAGTGGTCGCAAAATGAGAGGAGATAGGGGACTTTGGTTGATATTCATGCTAAGGAATAGTACAGGAGGTACATAGGAGTTATATAGGGCAGAGTAAGTGGAGGAGGTACAAAATGGGATGAAAATACTATCTGACAAAGGTGAAAAACATATGAAAATATTCTAGGAGGTCAGAAGCAAAGTAAGGGTCAAGGATTATTGTAATGGTCTTGGCGTATCGGGTTATGCTCACTAGTCTATCTCCTATCCACCAGCCCAAGGAAGGCACTCACAAAGAGGCTCAGCGTCCTTAGGTGGATAGAGATGACAATGTACTTATGTACTCCTCTGAGTACCCTGAGTTGGTGGGGCGATCCTTCCTGGATTGGCCAATGACGGAGTCCTTCCTGGACGATGAGTATGTACTCCTCTGAGTACAACAGGCTCCCTCTGCAAGGAATGAGGAGCGAAGCGACCGGCTACCACGAGTAGCGAGTTTAGTGAGCGCGAGTTGATAAACCAAAAAATGAATTAAGAACTGGCTAAGGTTCCTAGGTACATGAACCGAAGCCTTAAGTAGTGTCTAACTACTACTGAGTAAGCGGATGATCAAAAGATGGAGGCTAAGTATCAAGATGGTAGTTTGGGAAACGCATCACCCAACAGAGAGATGGTGATGTAGGAGGCAGAGTCCAAAAGATGATCAAAGATGGGAGCTGAGAAGACAAAGCTATAGTAACAGGATCAGTTGGATGTCATCCGAATACAGGATGACTAAGTACGGAATATGGACTTCCCATGTGATCGGTCCCTCCCAAATGTGAAGGAAGAAAATAAGGAGGAGGTGACCTGAGAGAAAGAAAACCGTAACATTACCCCCTTCGTATGATTGAAGCCCTACTTCGACTCCTTGTCCATATTCATCAATCTCTATCGGGTCCCTCCGGATCTCCCTCATTGACCTCATAGTCACTAGTATCATTCTCAAGGACGGCATCACATACGCTTCTGTGGTGTCCCATCTCCCCACAAGTAGTGCATTGGATGGTAGGGCAGTAGGGGGAAGCATGACCCCAATGGTGGCACATATCGCATTGAAGAGAGAGGCACTGATTACTATTATGCCCTGGCGCCCAGAGTTTACATTTGGGGCAGCGGTATCGAGGGCAGTGCTTGCGAAAGTGCCCGAGTTCTCGGTATTGAAAGCAATGGGTGAGCGCAAGATTCTCGGGGAGGATATCAGGGTGTGGTGGGGATGGAAGGATGCGATTTTCGACGGACAGCCGGTGACGGGCTGAGGGAATGGTCGAGGCCCGGGGGACAGGTGCACAGACAGGTAGACCGGGAGGAGACGGGGTGGGAGTGGATGGCAGTGGGGATGCTAGATGCTCGGGGATAGCCGAATGGAGGACAAGGTCTCATTCCTCATATTCATTTAATTCCTCATCGGTAAGGGAAAGATAGATAGGCTGGAAGAGAGGCCATATGTCTTCCGGATCAAAGGAGACGATGGCGTCATCAAAGCCAATGGCGAGGAGAGCGTCAAGGAGATGGGTATGTATCTGTTCCACTCCAGTCCTTGCTCCGTCGAGATGAGGGGTGGAGATATTGTGACGATTAGGAAATTGATGGAAGGTAAGTTGCGGTGGAGTTGAGCAAGGTGGCTAGGGTGATCAGGGATTCCAATTCTCTGATGGATCTGACGTGGGGGGTTCGTCCTATAATACGAAGAAGAGGAGGGCAAGACAAGATAGTAGAGTAGAGTAGACGTTTGTGAAACAGAGGAAGAAAATGAGCAAATACCCGGTGAGGACTAGTAACATTAAGAGTATCATTCGACATGTTGTTCTTTTAGACGTGGTGGAGGAGTTCGTTGACGGCTTTGGAGAAGAGGATGGCGGTTGGGAGGAGAGAGGTGAGGACAGCGCAGATATAAAGAAAAATGAGAATGGCGATGAACTGTTGGTCAGTCATGGATCAATCAGTATCCAGGTGAGCGGATTTATACTCCGCCAACAGCTCCTGAGTGGCATCAAGGTTTGATTCAGGTTCCCAGGTATTTTTGGATGATGGGTATCCTAGCCACTTGATGAGATATCGTCTTCATGATCCTTTTCTGTGGTGGGCGAGTATCGCCTCTACTTCATATTGTTCCTTGTTGTTAAGGAGGTTGGGGGGCAGTCTGAGGTAGTTTTCTCCATGTTCCTTTGTAGTTCGGTAAGGGGAGAGAAGGGATGCATGGAAGACGTCATGTATCTTCCATGTGGGAGGTAGTTTTAGTTGATAGGCGATGGGGGAGAGTACTCTGGTGATTTCGAAGGGGCCTTCCAGTTTTGGGGCGAGTTTCCTGGCTGGGTGATTGAAACGGAGATTAGTGGCTTCCAACCACACCTTATCTCCAGTGGACCAGGGTTTGAACTTAGAGGAGATCCGATCTTTCATGAACTGCACAGCCTTCTGATGGGCGGCCAGTGCTTCATCTCGTCCCTTGGTGATGAGTGCCATGCAGGTTTCTAGGGTGGGGAGGAAGGTCTTTCCCAAGGCAGGGTAAGATCGGGGGTGATATCCCATCATTAGGAAGAATGGAGTTTCTTTAGTAACAGAATGGACGGCAGAGTTATGTGAGAATTCAGCGGTGGGGAGGAGGTCTACCCAATCTTGTGGTCTTCCTAGGCAAAAGATCCGTAGGTAGGTCTCTAACTCTTGGTTGACCCGTTTGGTCTCTCTGTCAGTCTGAGGGTGGTAGGCAGAGGATAGTTTAATGTCGTATTTGAGTAGTTGTGCTAGCTCCAAGGTGAAGGCAGAGGCGAATTGGGGGCCTCGGTCAGAGATCACTGTATCGTGGAGTCCAAATCGGGGGAAGATTTTAGTGAAGAATAGCTTGGCGATGCCTTCCGCATCAATCAATTTAGAGCATGGGGTGAAAATTACCCCCTTCATAAGGCTGTGGTCGACCATGACCATCACAGCATCAAAATCTCCAACCCATGGGAGTCCGGAGACGAGATCAACGGAGATCTGCTGAAATGGATGAGTGGCGGCGGAGGAGAGGGAGAGGGGGGAGAGCGGCAGAACAAAGGGGTGGGTATTCACTTTATTGGCTTGGCAGGTGGCGCAACCTAAAACAAACTGCCATACAAAGGTGGATAGACTGGGCCACCAGTAGTCTCTGGCTAGGCGTTGCTGCGTGCGAAAGATCCCTTCGTGTCCCCCAACAGAGGATTCGTGGAGTCGAGTGACCAGAGTATGGCGGGCGGTTTCAGGGACATAGAGGCGATTTTTAAAGAAAAGATTCTTCCCATCGTATCTCCAATCCTGGAGGGAAGATCAGGGGAGTAGAGGTAACTCATCCCTGAGGGCCTCGATTGCCTGAAGGACCAGGGGGTCGGTGGTCGAGGAGGAAGCTATTTTTGTAGCGAGGGTGAGGTCGAGGGCGCGGATGACCTCATGTTCCAGGAGGTATTCACGAAGGGACGTATCCACCAGGATGATGGTTGCGAGGGAGTTGTCTGAAGAGGTGTCCACCTCGTCTTTCCTAGAAAGGGCATCAGCAGGGGCCATTCGCATCCCAGGGGTGGCCTGCCAAATAAGGTCATATTCTTGGAGAAACAAACTCCACCTAGCTTGTCTCCTAGAGAGATTCTGTGGAGTGCGCATGTATGTCAGATTTTTGTGGTCAGTGAGTACGGTGACCAGGTGTTTGGTACCCTTCAGGTACTGTTGCCATTTGTCCAAGGCTTCGATTACCGCCAGTAACTCTCGATCATAGATGTTGTAATTTCGTTGGATGGAGGTGAGGGTGGAGAAGGAGTAGGCGACCGGATGTAGGTCACCGTTCCTGTCTGCTTGCATTAGTACTGCTCCTATGGCGGTAAGGGAGGCATCGGTCATCAGGACAAATGGGCGCTCCACATCAGGGAGCATTAGTACTGGTGCTTTCATAAAAATCTCCTTTAGAGATTGAAAGGCAGTCTCTTGTTCCATTCCCCATATCCAGGGTTGGGAAGCTTTCGTTAGCAGATGTAAAGGGGCGGAGATGTGAGAGAAATTGGGGATGAACTTCCGGTAGAAGTTGCAAAACCCAATAAACGAGCGTACTGCCTTTACCAATCGTGGAGGTTGCATTGTGCGATGGCAGAGAGCTTCCCTGGGTCTATCTTGACCAGTCCCTTGGTAATTATCATGCCAAGGTATTCTACTTCAGGTTTGTCAAACGAACACTTGGATATCTTGAGGGAGAGGTGTAGTTCCCGTAGTCGTTGCAGGACCTTTCTAGTTCTTTCATGGTGAGTGGGTAAGTCCGCGGAGTGGATTAAAATGTCATCCATGTAGATGATTACCCATCCCTGGGAGATATAATCACGAAAGGAGTGATTCATGAAGGCCTGGAACATCGCTGGTGAGTTGCACATTCCAAAAAACATCACCGTGGGTTCAAATAGCCCTTGTGGGGTGATGAACGCCACCTTCCACCGATCTTCCAGTTGGATGAGGATATTGTTATACCCCCATCACACGTTGAACTTGGTGAATATGGAGGATCCCTTGAGCTTATCAATGAGGTCAGAGATCAGTGGCAAAGGGTAGGCATTTTTAACCGTGTGCTCATTGAGATACCTGTAGTCTTGGTACAGTCTTAACTTTCTGTCTTTCTTGGGAACAAAGAAGAACGGGGATGCTTGTGGGGATTTAGATGGTACTATCCGTCCCGTCTTCAGATGTTCTTCAATGAACTCTCGACATGCCTCCTGTTCTAGGGGGTTTAGTGGGTATACCTTTGCTATTCTGGGTACGTAGGTCTCCTTCAACTCGATTCTGTGGTCGAAGGGTCGGCTAGGGGGAAGTTCATGGTGGGTTTATTCTTCAAAGACATCTTTGAACTCGATAAAGGGGTTGGGAATTACTTCCTCCTTTTGGGTAGTTTCCATGGCAATCTGGGTGGAAAGAGTCACTTTACTGATCGTTTCAGCATTGCCTTTCGCTTCTTCGAATAATTGTTCTAGTTCGTTGTTTGGGTCCATTCCTAGATACCGTAGCAGATATCTTTGCAGGACGACATCCGCGGGTTTTGGCAGGGGTTTCGGGGTGTCCGGGAGGAGTATGGTCCCTTTCGCCCAATCGATCGTAGGGTTGACTCTTCTGAGCCAGGTGATTCCTAAGATTACCTGTGGCTGGCTGCATCCAATGATCAGTGGACAGATCTGGGTTTTATTACCTTCGATGATCATTGCTATCGTGGTCTTGGTGGAGATCTTCCCTCTGGAGTTCTCTGTTCCATCCACATTGTAGGCTTTAACAGGTTGGATCGGGATGATCAGAGCTTGAAGTTTCTTGACTAGGGTGGGGTTGATGAACGTGCCCGTTGCTCTGCAATCTACTAAGGCGGAGGCTTTGACGATTTTTGAGCCGTGTCTTAGTTTTACCGGGAATCTAATCAATCTAGTGGTACAAGAACTAAGCAGTACAGGTGTGATGATATGAGAAGCAGACATCGAGGCTACTTCTCTCTCTAAAAATCCTTTTCGACTTCATTAGTCTTCTGCTCCTCTTCTTCATAGCATGTTTTGAGGATAGCGAGGATTTCTTCCCTGGTGGTTCCCTTACTTTCCAAGGACCGTACATATGTCTCAATGGGGGAGGGCTTGGGCGCGGGCGCAGGGGTGGTAGCTACTGCGGTGATGATAGCAGGTTTCTTGGCTTTCCTGGGATGGTTTCTGGTGGAACAGCCTTCTTTCTTGCAAATGAAACACAGCCGGTTTCTGATACATCTGGCCTTCTCAGCAGGGGAGATCTTGATGGCGTCTATCTCCATGGCGTTCGGATCTCTTCTGGAAGAAGAGGGGAACTGCCCTCCCGCTCTGATAGAGTGGATCAGATTCTGCTGCTTATGGAACGTCTGGGCATCAGAGATCCATTTTGTTAGCATATCGGGGATGGTGGCCTGCATCAGAATCAAATTGCCCAGCTTCTCATTTAACCCCCTTAGGAACTTCCTGCAGACTTCTCCTTCGTTGGAAATCTTGGCCTTGCTTTGAAGGGCCAGGAAGTCTTGTACGTACTCTTGGAATCCATTGTCGATCTTGGTGGTGGGGTCGCGGTTGACTTTCTGTCTGATGAAATCTAAAGCGTTGGTGGCATTCTGCTTTTCCTCGAATGGAACGAAAGCGGCTAGGAACTCTTCTTCAAGCTTCGCGAAGGTCTTTTCTGTGGGATTGGCATCGTTTATTTTATCATACCAATTGTCTGAGAACTGGACTCCATGTCCTGTTCCCATCTTGTTTAATACTGTAAAGATCTTTGCTTCATCAGAAGCGAAGAGCGCAGCATTGACTGCGAAGTGCCCTTTCATCGCCTTGATCCATCTCGTGGTGTCTTCGGCTTTCCCTGAAAAGTCCGCCGGCAGGGTGGATTTGAGTTCGGACTTGTTGGACATGTCAGGGGAAGAGGCGCATGAGTTGGTTTCAGTTGGAGGGTTCCAGTTGTGTGGTTTGGACTTTAATGAGGCTACGAAGCGTCGGAAGTCTTCTTTGAGTTCTTCGGGACCAACGGAACTTTCTAGTTCTCTGGGTTGGTCGACGGGTATGTCCTCTTCGATGGGACTATCTTCAGGTGCACGGAACATGGATCGTGCAGCTTGTTGGATGGCTCTGAGTAGAGAGGGCTGCTCTCTGGGATCTTCCTGACGAGGTTGCCGGGAGGAGCCGGCAATTCTGCGAGAGGGCTTTTGTGGATCAATGGTGGCTAGCTGTTCTTAGAGAAGAAAGCGGAGGGGACGAGCCAGTTCTTTTGTAACGGTCTTGGTGTATCGAGTTGCGCTTGCTAGTCTATCTCCTATCCGCCGGCCCAAGGGAGGCACTCACAAAGAGGCTCAGCGTCCTTGGGTGGATAGAGATGACGATGTACTTATGTACTCCTCTGAGTACCCTTGGTTGGTGGGGCGATCCTTCCTGGATTGGCCAATGACGGAGTCCTTCCTGGACGACGAGTATGTACTCCTCTGAGTACGACCGGCTCCCTCTGCAAGGAATGAGGAGCGAAGCAACAGGCTACAACGAGTAGTGAGCTTAGTGAGCGCGAGTTGATAAACCAAAGAATGAGTTAAGAACTGGCTAAGGTTCCTAGGTACATGAACTGAAGCCTTAAGTAGTGTCTAACTACTGCTGAGTAAGCAGATGATCAAAGATGAAGGCTGAGTATCCAGATGGTAGTTTGGGAAATGCATCACCCAACAGAGAAATGGTGATGTAGGAGGCTGAGTCCAAGAGATGATCAAAGATGGGGGAAGAGAAGACGAAGCTATAGTAACGGGATCAGTCAGATGTCATCCAAGTACAGGATGACTAAGTATGGAATGTGGACTTCCCGTGTGATCGGTCCCTCCCAAATGCAAAGGAAAAAGACAAGGAGGAGGTGACCTGAGAGAAAGAAAACCGTAACACACTACTAGACT
>JBBPKI010000938.1:0-16292 GCA_038089155.1 Nevesoporus exiguus
CAGCCACCTTCCCCGAGGGTGCTTAGTCCACTGAGGGACGTCAGCCTAGTCCTGAAATCTGGATAATGGAGTCGTGTGCCAACCATGGTGCATGCTCTCGGGACCACGTACGGCCGTCGATCTTTGACGTATGGTACCCGGGCCTCTGGACCAACCAGACAAAACAAGTCGCGAAACAGAGACACGGCTCAAGGGCGACCCTAGTGCCGACCGACGCCGACGTCAGGTTCGGCTGCGTGGATAGCTCCGAGGGCTCCGAACCCAGTCGCGTCAGCTACGCGAGGCTACCGAGTCCGTCGGGCTCGGCACCCGCTAGGCCGATCGCCATAACACGGTTCCGTGGTGCTGATGTGACCTTTACCAGTGCGGTAAGCTACACGGCGACCACGGACATGGAGTCTCGGTGCTCCCTGCCTATTCCTACCTGCACCCGGCGAGGCTGCCCGTTCTCACGATACGCACCTAGAAAAAGGACATTGTCTTCCGAGTCCCGCCCTGACTACGACTCGAGACTCGTGTGGTGACCGTCGGACGCCTTCGCCCATGCATAGGCGGTAAGTGGCATCGGCCCACCGCCGATCCCAGAAGCACCTTGCGGACAGACTGAGGCCAAATTTAATCCATAACGTCGCCCGCGCACACACGACCCAGGTTGAGTCCTCCCTAGGCCAATCGCCACCCGTCCTCGTCATGACGGAGTTCAACGTTCAACGCTCCCACCGGCCCGGCCACCGATCCGTGTGCATCCGCACGAGAAGCGCGAGTATGGCTACGTGACGTTCGCCACCGTTTGTGATCCCAAAAGCCTCGCCGGATGAGACCTGAAGCTTGAAGGTCCGCGTTCTAGGTCTTTCTAGACTCTGGAGCGTCTCCAAACGCACGCACGCACCGCACACTATGGCATGGTACGCAAAATGGACGTCGCTTACGACGTTACAGCCCCGCAGGTTCTGGATGAAACAATATCGTTCGTATAACCTTGAAAGGTATCATTGAGAGCATCGTGTCGATACGATCACGGACCTCGGTGTTATATGGCTTTATGAGGGTGTTAGTCCAGCCGGGCCGGAGGTGAGCTGTAATAAGAGGTGTGACGAGCGTGTTGGGTGTGGTGGAGAAGGGGGAAATGCGTAGTTACAGGGACCAACTTGAAGGTCGCCGTGGAAAGGGGGAGTCGTGCCGTACTGTGCACTACTTCGTCGTGTACGTACCACACGCGTTGTTCGCCAGTCTTGTCGCACCAGATTGAAAACAAAAGTCGTTTACTCGAGTACAAGGCGAATAATTACATAAAACACAGTGTGTCCATCAAATCAACAGCCTGAAGATAAAATACCGCTCACCGCCCGCCGACGCCGATCGCCGTACGCATATACGGGTTGCTTCCTCCCATAGGCCCATACGTCGTCCCCGACGACGGTACAGCAGGCACCAGCGACGACGGGTTCGTCATCGGCACGCCGATCCCCATCACGCTGCTTTGGTTCTGCTGCCCATTACCCGTCACTCCCCCAGGCGTTACATTCTGCGCCTCTCTCTCGCGCGCAGCAGCGACAGTCCGATCCTCGCGCTCCGCGATGGTCGCCCCACCCCGCACACTGTCTGTGAACCCGTTCGGGACTGAAAACGTCTGTCCAAGTCCGTACAGTTTCCCATTGTATTCGATGTCGTCCACTTCGTCACCAAAGTAGAGCTCGCGCATTTTGAAAAAGGTCGAGGCAGTCAGGAGCGAGTCCGAGCCTGCCTGATGCGACGTGCCTATTCGCATTACCTGATGTTTCGTCCGAGGTCAGCTCTGACACTCGAGAGGCAAGTGGAGAGGAAATAGGGTACGCACACCAAGGTCATCTGCGACGTCTTGCAATCCTCCTTTGAGCGACTTGCAGGCGCGCATCATGAACTTGATGTCGTAGCAGTGCGGAAACCACGTCCGCAGACTCTCGAAAAACACGTCCTCCGATGTCGGCAGCGACATGGCGGTCAGCAGTTTGACCAGGTAGCCAAAGTCATAGCCACTATCAGGCGAAAAGAAAATGAAAACCAACAACGATGAGAAGTGTGCTCGAGCAAACGTGATCGCAACGGGACTCTAACAGAAGGACGGTGGAGGGGAATCGCTCACCTGTGAAACGATACCCACTTGGCTTCTGGAACGAGGACGAGGCCAGAGGTGATAAACAACTCAGCGAAATCGTTGGGCGAGATACCCATCTCTTCGTGTCTTTGAAAGTCGATGCCCGATTTCTGCAGCAGTTCGATGGACTCGGGCGCGTACATGTCCTCGCTAGAAAAAGGGACAACGGGTCATAACCTGCACGCGCACGACGAACGGTGGTACGCACCCGATGCTAAACTTGAAGTTGAACTGCCACGTCGTGACGTCTTGCGGGAAATTGCCTTCTTCGTCTGCGAGGGTGATGCCGATTTGGATGAGCTTCAGGAGATCTACGTTGCACCGCATAGTTTGGTAGTGATAGTCTGACGACGTTTTGAAGGTACCAATGGGTCTTGCGACGACTCCAGGGAATTCAGTATCCTGTCGAACGTGCCCTTCGATATGGTGTGGTGTGGAAGGGATGGAGACATAACACATACCATTGCGACATAAGAATATTGGTCGATCATTTCGCGGATGTTCCGCATCTCTGCTTCGAGGTTCGGCGACCATACTTCCCGTATTCGAGACATGATGGACTCTCGACAGACGTTGGGCCGCAATATTCGTGCTGGCCGTCGTGGTCACCGTTCAAGCTGTAGTGTGCCCACTACCCAATCGAGCCGCGTCAACAAACGGGTTGTCTTATGTAAGCACCTCCCATTGTCTCGATGAGTGCTACTCGGGTGCTACATCTCAAGATACCAAGAACAGATGCGAAGGCCAAGATCTACCAGACTAGAACCATGACATGTACGTGTTGCTCTGGTTTTCCACGTTCGATGCCAATGCACCGAAATCAAAATTGAACGTATGGTTTCCCACTCGCTGAGGTCCAACACCAGCGGCCGAGTCCGGGAGAGAATGTCTCACGGAGATCAAACCTCCGTTCCGCCCGAGTGCCAAAGCCAACATGTCTGACGACAAATCGTGAGCACTGACATGGTCGGGGCGGGCTTCCGCTTCAGAGGGAGGGACCGGTCTACTCTGCGGCACAAACGTCGACAAGGCATGGAGGGGAGGAGGAGGGCGTGCATCGAGGTCTTCCAGACACCGTGTGAGATCAGGATGTGCGGTAGCAAACGGACTCCCGTCAAGCGAAATAACTTTCCCCTGATCAATGTCCATCGCCGCGGCATCATCGGCGGATGTTCTCCACTGCACGTACAACTTGCGGGATCTTTCCACAATTCTCGTCAGCAGAGGCTAGCCGGGTCAATGAGCTTGAGAGAACGAACCGAGAAAGAGGAACTCACCAGTGCCTGAGCTACTTTGGGGCATTCCTCAGCGACCTTCGCAAATAGCCGGTGCACAGTGTCGAGTTCTTGGAAAGCAGACGGTGCTATGGTGAGAAACGGGGTTCTGGATACAATGAGGGACAGGGCAACCTGAGACCGGGAGTTAAGCATGGCCGGCAAGCGGTAATACATACGTACAGCGCCTGAAAATGCATTGAACCAGAAGCACATAAATCGCTTGCTTAATTGTGGTTCCCGCTCTTCCAGCGCCTTCAGGGTGGCGATAAGACGGGTTGCGCTTAGATAGGTCGCTACGGCAGACGGTGCGAACTTGTGTTGATAGGAGAATGCATCGTAGTCGCTCACGGCTTCAGTAAAAAAATTTCGGTGCAACTGGAGAAGAACTGGCGGTCGTCGCGTCTGTGGTCTCTCCGTGCAGTATACGATGATGCAAACACACCTATTTCGCGACCGCTCGAGACCAGTACTTGTTGCATAGTGAGTTGTCGATTGTCATGAATGCCGTCTACATTGAAAATGTCGAGCGTAGGCGGGACGGTAAAGTCGCGGATCGCTCTGTCAACGTCCAAGATTTTCTGGTATGGCTGAGGCTGGGCCGATATCGCGGTGGTCAACACAGGAGTGAGACAATGGAGAAAAAAACCATGCTTCCATTCGTGGTCTGACGATTGCGTGAATAGGCTGCGCAGTTTTGTGAGGCGGTGCTTACATGACTGGGCACCCGGAACGATGCACATCTCGGGGGCCGCATACGATGGACGGCGGCAATCGACGTGATCGAGACATAGCGAGGGCGGACGTCCGAGGGAGAGGGCCTTGTGCAGAGGTCAAGGGGGAGAGCCAAAAAGGATGTGAAACGCACTAGACGGGCATCCAGATTGAGGAGCTCCCAAAAGAGCATTCTGCGGCGTTGCGACTCTTCGGGGATAACCTTCCATCGGTTCCCATCACGATCTGGAGAAGACGGCGGTGAGCGGAGCAGGATGTTGCGATGATAGGGTCACGCACGAAGACCCAACTAGGAATAGGTGAGCGAAGTCGAGAACGGATATGGCGAGTCTGCTCACGCTTTGTGCCAGCTTGACGGCGAGTCCCATGATACTCCATGCATAAGCCACGGCCTGGGACTTGTCTGAGAAAATCAAAAGGTACCAAATCATGTAGAACTACAAGTCTGTGAAGAAGATGGGATTACTTGGACGCGAAATAACGTACGAGCGTCTGGATGAGGTCCAGGTTGGGTTCGTCCATGAGGTTCATTTCGCAGAGGGATGCTCGGGCGAGACGATGGTATACCTCTGCGCGGGGGGGTTCGTTCTGTTGGTTTAGATCGACGAGGAGACCTATGGACATCATAATGAAAAGGAGGGATAATCGCCGGAAGCAGAGTTCTTGTACGGGAGTAGTATAAACGTGGTGGACGAGATTTGGGAGCCAGGTCTCGCTCGGGTCTAGGTTGTACCTAGCGGAAGCGGTGAAGGAAGGGGAAGACGAGAACGGGGCCAACTTACTGCCAGAGGGCGTTGAGACGGGCTTGCGTGCAGAGGTACTCTGCCTCTTGGCGAGACGGCAGCATGCTGTATATGCGCTCGCGCATGGGATTGTTGGGGAGCCAGGGATAAGGAAACGTCTGGCAGAGTTTTTCGATTTCTGGGGAGAGTCTGGTGACCTCTGTGGGAGCGATCTCGACAGAGGAGCTCCTGTCCTGTTTGTGGGAGATCAGTGGGGATGCATTAGACGCAGGGGCGGAAGATACCTCTGAGGGACGGGACGGGTGGCGGTCGGCGTCTTGTGATGGAAGGTGCGACGAGGAGGGGATGGGCTCGTCGCGGAGGTGGGAGTGGGGCGGGGCACCCGGCTGTGGGCTGTACAGCTCGAGCGAGTTTTTGATGCGGAGGAAGTCCTGGTTGAGGAGAGGGTGTGGGTCAGCAGAGCACTTGGCCTGGAGGGTGCCAAGAGCGTCCTCGAGCTGGCGAATGCGATCGCTCATCTGGATAATTTTAGCGTGCAACTGCTCGGTGTTTGCGAGGATGAACCTGATGGGGGGTGAGCGGGGTGCTGCGTAGGGTGCGGGGACTGACCTGCTGCCCTTGCCGGATGTGAGTGCGCCTACGGGGCGGTAAGCACGGGCTGGGAGCATAAACTCGCACGTACCGTCTGGACATATTTCCGCGCAGCCCCGCTTCGAGCAGGACTGGCAGGGGAACACGCGATCGCACTGGAGGGGGTGAGCGGGGACACGGGGAGGGGGGGAGGAGGAGCACCTTGAGCTTGAGCCTGAGAGTGGGTCAGCTGGTGCTGGAAGTGAGATTGTGTACTCGCCTGCGACACTCGGCACAGGACAGCGGCTGTTTCTTTGTCTTTCTGTCGTCTTGTCTCGGTCGTTTGTTGGCGTGCATCATTCAGAGCAGAGAATCAACTCCGACAACAACGGACATATCCATACACCTCTATCAATTATGTAATCACTCATCCCCGATCTATTCGGTCATCCCTCCGCCCGCTCCAGCATATACCGCGTCTCCCTCGCCGCCTCCGCTAAATAGTGTCCCAGCTGCGCACTGTCACCACGGATGGACGTGATCGTCCACCGCACGTAGTGCTCCTCGATCGAGTACGACAACCCGTACCCGTCCGGAACAACTGCCACCCCGTCAGCCAAGGCAGGACACGCGCCGGTCATGCTCACCTTCCCCATATCCCCATCCGTCGAGATATTTAGAAGACAGCTGCGACGTAGACAGCTCCCAGTGGTTGCTCCTCGAATACGCCGCATCCGTGTAGATCCCTGGCGTCGCCTCCCCGTCGCGCAGCATCCGCTTCAGACCAAATAGATGCCGATCAACGCCCTGTCCGTCGCTTGCCCATGCTGCATACTGCAGGTGTCGTGCGACCGCCCGTCGGAACAGCTTCGCGCGCTCCACATCCTGTCCTTTGGCTCAGTACCATCCCACCCCCTCCCCTTTCACTCACCGTCACGTCCAGGTCCAGCATCGCCTCCGCCCACGCCTTGCTCTCATTGCTCGCACTTCGAATCACCTCCGTCCGCCCCTGCTGGTACTTGCGCGTCTGACAACTCTCATACGTCACGCCAGGCCGACCAAACATCTTGTGGAACGCGAGCTGCTTCACGAGCTGCACCCACGCGTCCGGTGAAACCTTGAACCGCTTCATCAGCTCTTTCCCATACCCTTCATAGTGCAACACCTGTCACGTGTCAACCTCGTGCGCACGCACTCGAATCCATGACCCACGTGCATCTCGTGTTGTCCCACCAGCGTGTCAAAGTGCGCGCACGCTGCATCGATATACTCCCGGCATTGTGCGTCTAGTTCGAACTTGAGCTCCCTTGGTGCCTCAAGGTCCACTCCGGTCGATGCCGTTCGCGCCGGACCGAGGTCAACCTTATTTGCAGCAAGCGACGCCAACATAAACTCGTTCATCCGCAACGTGGGCGTCCCATCCATACACGAGTGTTCTCCGAGGAATCCGGACCGACCGTTGTCGAACACGAGCACTGCGGCCCGTAATTAGTTAGATAGCCTGTACATATACACCGAAATGAAATCATACGTTGATGCTTATCGTAAAACCGATTACGTCCGTCTCCCACCCAACATGCCCGAGAAATCTCCTCGCGCGTGACGGGCTTGGTATCGTCTAGACACACAACGATTGCAGCAGACTCAATCCGCTCCAGCGACTTGCCATTCACCGGGGACGCTGCCAACAACGCTGCCCGTGCCTAAATTTAGAGACATATCGAGTTCAAATTGAGTTTGACGTCGATCAAACAGTAAGCGACCCACGTCCGTCCAAACGTCACGATTTTCGCTAGTCAGGGTTCCTAAGGGTATCCCTTTATCGTTTCCAGCCAGAGCGATCACACGCTCAATCTGACTATCCCGACATCAGTACAGGAAGTCCTGAACGAAATCCAGCACGCACACTTCGAGTTCAGCAGCGCTCAGCTCACCACCCTCTGGCGTTGCAAGCGGTACCTCAAAAAACCTGTTCTTGCGCACGAACACGGCATGGTCGTGCGTCTTCGGATCGAACTTGGCAGCCGTGTCCATGGGCTTGACGGGATACCGACACGCATGGAACCTAGCATCAACACGCCGTCAGCATCCCGTCCATCGAAATTCACAGTAACCCACTGACAGCCACTTGTACGAGTCCATGCATAGTGGCATCCCACGGATCTTCTCTGGCTCGAGTCGTTTCCTGTTATCCGTGCAATGCAACCAAGGAGGGAAAGAGGGGAAAAAGCACGCCATCGAACCGCGTTCGCAAGCACGCACACCAAAAAAACCCAAACGACGACGTACGACTCTGTCAGTTCCCGAAACGCAAGCATTGCCTTAAGCAGACTTGCTGCCCGCTTCGCAGGAACCCGCCTGCTTGGATCGTCGACGTGCACGTAAAAGTAGCTCACGAAGACGACAACCGGGTCGCGGTAGGCCATGTATGCAGCTTCGTTCCACCAGTCTGCGAGCCAGTTCTTGACGCCTGGGTCCGCTGCGCGGGCCTCAAGGCGACGCTGGAGCTCTGCAGCGAGCGGTGAGACTAGGAACGCTTGTGTACTTGCCTTTGTGGCGGCGTACTCGGCATCGGAAAGGTGGGGTTTGACGGACTCGAGGTATTTAGAGACGGTCGAGGCGAGCGGTGGGACGGGGAGGCGGGGTAACGAGGCTTGGAAGCGGAGCATGGGTCCCGCGGAAGGGTCTTCAGCGTAGCCCTCTGGAACTGAGTGAGACCTGCGTGGGGCAGAGGATTGGATGGGACGGATCTTGGTCATCTGGTATGCAAACTAGCGTGCTCGTACGTCAGCGAGACCTAGCAATTTTCAGAGAAATTGGGTAGTACCGGGGTAGTACGTGGCGACCGAGAGAGATGTCTGAACATGCCACAGTCTGGTATCAGTATGAGTCCAGTAGACCGTCTTGATCAGACTTTTTCAAGCGGACGCTCCGCACACCGGTGTTCCGATCACACATGTGATATCCCGCGAGCGGCGTAAGAGCGGCAACCGGCACGTCTCACAAGCTACTCGTACAGTGGGCTACTGAGGACGCAAGTTCTAGTAGTAAGTACAGCGGGTAGGGGGAAGAAAGGGCAGCGTAAGCCGAGTTGCGGCGCGAGGGAAAAAAAATCCGCTAATTATGGTACCGGTTTTTCACCAGCCACTGGAGCTTTGGACCTACCCTCCATGACGCTTGGAAGATACCAGTATGTGTTCCCTTTGCGCGCTGTTTCGTGGAGAGCCAGCAGATTCCCATCATACTTGTCAAAGAACGCCTTGTATGTCTTCTTGAGCCCTGCCTCTCGGCATCGATCCTGCACTTGATGAAACCATAATCCACGACGACCGGAGGGGGCATGCCAGGCTCCTTCTAGAAGAAATCTTCTTGTACGATGTGCTGTTTCAGGTACCATACTAATTTCTTCCACTCTGCCTGGAGGAAGTCCCGGAGCTGGCCATTGACGTTTGCTTGCAGCCCCTCGGAACGGAAGAGATCGAGCAAGCGACGAGCATGAAATGCGTCGCAGAACTCTTTGAAGGTATTCTCGTTGATCAGTTCCGGGTATAGACCACTTAAATTCTCCACTTTTTATGACCTGCATGACGCGAATCCGGATTCAACCCAGATGTCGAGGTCTGAGAATGGGTGCCACATGGACACAAGAGAATGGTGTACAGAAGATAGCACTTTTGTTCTTCTGCAGGTTTCCGAGCGGTGGTGGCCCTGATCTCCTCCATTGAATCTCTTTCACTGCTCCTGTGAACGCCCAAGCGCGCGCAACCATAGTGTCGACCCGATCACGCGATTCTCCCTATGACAAGGGTTGGACCGCCCGCGTGACGATGTGTTTATTTTGCAAGAACAAGGGAAAGAAGGCACCTTCGATTCTTCTGGGAGCTCGTAGAGCGCATTTTTGATCTCGTCCGCCAGTATCCACAGACCCGCCAATCATGGATGGTCCTGGGCGGAGTTGATGAGGCCTGCATGAATGTGAAGGACCGTATTAACGAAGCCACAGACATACCAATGTACAAGGTTTGGCTTGCCTTCAGTCGTGTATGCGCGGCTGAACCCATAATTACTACAGGTATCGGGGTGCTTTTGAAGTACGTCTTCATATATTTCTCGCGCTAGATACTCTGCGGTGTTGATCGAGCGACGGGGCCTGCAGACGAACTTGTGTTCAGGCCAGTCATCCTTCTGGCAAACACTGGAACATTAGTTTGGCTTTTGACAGCCAGAACAACGTCCGAGTTCGGCCTCCTCGTAATCGCGCGAGCAGCCGTGGTGGTGAGCAGGGCGTAGTAGTTAGGTGCGTCGCCGAGCAGACTTGGGGAGGCTCTTGAGGAGGTATGGAGCAGAGTAGGACCGGACATTCAAGGGGGTATCCAGCGAATTACTACGGAGGCATCCGAGCGTCAGAAAAGGTGCCAGAGCGGAGGGGCCCAGCGTTATAATATATTCCTCGGGCTGGACGCTATACTCTGATGTCAACAAACAAATGTTTGGTAAAATGGTCTGAGGCCGCAGACCGAATACGCAAGACTGACGATCGAAATTACAGTATTATGTTGCACTGATATGTCTCCGAGGGAGTCTGCAAGAGAAAGCCCCTCTATCTGGTGACTGCGTCACATTGTTCGTCGCATGGGTACGTGTTTTCCTGCCAATGATTCTGTCTGCCTACGTCGTCCGTCGTAATGTCACGACTGGTGCTCTGGCTCATTCAAGTTTGATTGCAACGAATCGATTTCGCTAGGAATAATACTCATAACACAATCATGATTGAGTCAAGTCTCTGCAGAACCCGGATGCGCCGTGGCCAGAACTACAAGTCGAGCGCTCAAGAGGGCGGCTAGCGAGTGCATTTGTCACTTGCATGCGGAAAAGCAGATTAGTATTTGGAGGTCCCTATGGAAAACAACGCCACCATACAGGAGTTCATCCAGTCAGTGCTATTTAATCAGCGTACATGGAGCAAATTGATACGTAGTAGAATACAGTTACCCAGGCGGCAAAGCTTACAGTAAGCAATAAGAGCTTGGAAGGCGGAATGACCATCTGGAGTACAGAGTCTGAACTCTTATCAGACAACTGATGTGCGATTCACGGGCGAGTAAAAGAAAAAGAAAGCAAGAGCAAGAGCAAGAGCAAAAATAAAAGATGGAAACGAAATCGAAAATGGTAAATCGAAAGGCTTGCTCCTGCCCCTCGTAGGATATGGATTTTTCATCAACCATTGGAACTTTGGATCTCGAAGACCTTGTACGACTTTTGACAGATGTCCGTGTATGTTCCCTTTCATCGCAGCTTCGTGAAGCGCCAGTGGATCCCCGTTGTGCTTGTCAAAGAAAGCCTTGTACACCCTCCAGAGTTGCCGCGTCTCGGAACCATTTCTACAGTTCATGAAACCATAATCCACTGCAACCGCAGGGTGCATGCCAATCTCTTCCTCAGTTGCATCTTGTTCGAAAATGAACTGTTTGAGGTACCATATCGACTTTTTGCAATGTGGTGGTGTTTGGAGGAGGTCTCGAAGGTGGGCATGGTGTCCACGCACTCGCTGCCCCTTCGAGTGGAAGAGGTCGAGTAAGCGGCTGGTGCGATATGCGTCGCAGAACTCTTTGAAGGTACACTTCATAATCAATGCCCGATACTGAGCGAACAGCCCATTTTCCTGTTTCGATGACGTGCACGATGCGAATCCGAAGTTGATCCAAACGTCGACCGCTGGCGGAGGACGTGCGCCTGCCAAGAGAATGCCATACATGCAATGGCAATCCCTTTCTTCCTCGGGTTTGCATCTGATAATGGCCGTGATCTCTTCAGGGGAATCTCTCTCACTGCCCCCAATGAATTTCCAAGCTTGTATCGTCATCGTATTGACATCATTGCGCACCATCTCCTCGGATGAAAGCTGACCTGCAAGTGCAACGACGTGCTCGTTCTGCAAGAACCAGTGAAAATGATTACCCCTGGCGTCCTCCGGGAGTTTATAGAATGAAGCTTTTATTTCGTCCACCAATACCCTACGGACGCGCCAGTCATGGATAGTCTTGGGTGAAATTCCCATAGTTTTGATGAGGGCTGCACGAACGCTGAGAAAGGCCGCATGAACGAGGAAATAGGCCTACCAGTATACAAACCTAACAACTTTGCATTTGCTTCGGGCGTAAATACAAGGTGGAAGCCGTAATCCTCACGGGTCCGGAAGTGCTCAGGAAGTAGATTCCGGTGTACTGCTCGTGCTAAATAGTCGGCAGTAGTGATAGGACGACGGGGTTTGCAGTCGAATATATGTTCAATCCAGTGTTCCCTTTGGCAAGCAGTCGAGCAATAATAGACTTGTCGACAGCCAGCACAGCGCCTAAGATTGGCCTCGCCATAATCATCTGAGTAGCCATGACACTTGTGGCATGTCTTCACCATGGCCGAGGTAGCGACTCGCAGTGGGTTGTGATCAGAAACCGCACAGCGATCTTGGGGAAGCATTTCTAGCGAGGGTTCCGCAATTTAATTACCAACCGAAGTCAGGCCATGCCTGCGAAGAGGCAGCTATGGGGTACAACTCTTTATCAGTCACACTAGGTGATCGACTCGGAGGCTTCACGGTATTTCAGATCCGACGTAACTTTTCTGCTGCATCGCCGAAGTATCATTTTCGTAGCTTATTTGACTGAGTGAATGAGGGGTTGGTTGCGATGTGAAGTTGAAGTTACGCCAGTTTACTGCTTTAGCGATGCATTTATGTAAGTTGGTTCAATTGCTCGGTGACCTGTTAGGGTATGAGGAGTGACTCCAGGACACACAACAGCTATCGAGGGACAGAAAGCCAACAATAGTTGGTTCGAGTAGGTATAAGCCATGGCTCACCGCAGTCGTCGTGCAGGAACAGTGGACTGAAGTGTCCGACAGGGCGAAAGGGATTTACGTGTATACGATGTCTCCTGTATCATAGTATACTACTAAAGGAGAAAAAAAATCTAGTTAGCGAACACAGGGGAAGATAGGAGGACAGACTACGCGACAAAAGGTATACAGTCATCAAACGAAGATCATACGCGATGAATATGCGGTATGTGCGCCGCCTGTGCGCCGGTAATCGTTCGGTCTGGTCGAGCTCGGCCCGTTGCCGCCGCGCTTGCCAACTCCAGGTCCAACAGGGTCCTCGACGTAACCTTCTTGAAGTGGATAAGGTCTTCGTGGTCCAATTCTCGGCCATCCAGTATACAGTGCTCGTGCGTGTGGTAGCCAGTGAATGCAATAATCTCAAAAGGTACGTCATATGGTATAGAAAGAGGTAACCCTACTAGACGGAAAATCATACCGTGGATAGTATTAACAGTGCAGGGCGAGTAAACAAGCAGTGGTCATGTGAAGAGAAGTTTGCTAGTCCAAGTCTGGAAGAGGGTACGGGTTTTTCATGAGCCGCCGAAACTTGGGGTCTCGAAGACCCTGCACGACGTTTGAAAGAAAATGATGTATCTCCCCTCTCATTGCAGCTTCGTGGAGCGCCAGCGGATCCCCGTTGTGTTTGTCGAAAAATACCTTGTACACCCTCCAGAGCTGCCGCCTCTCAGAGTCAGTCCTACAATTTGTGAAACCATAATCCACCGAGACTGCAGGGTGCATGCCCAACTCCTCGTCGAGGCTGGTATCTTGTACGACGAACTGTTTGAGGTACCACACCGACTTCTTGTGGCGTGGTGGCGCTTGGAGGTCCTCAACGTGGTCATGCTGTTCCGATACTCCTAGCCCCCTTGCATGGAAGAGATCGAGTAAGCAGCCCGCGCGATATCCGTCGCAGAACTCTTTGAAGGTGCAGGTTGCGATCAGTTTCTGATACAGGGTGCACATCGCCATCTCTTCTTTTTGCGATGTGCACGCTGTCAATCCAGTGGTTGAGATCGGAGAACGGGCGCTGCTTTGATACGATAAGGGTATAGAAAAACCAGCAGTCTCTTTCTGCGTCGGACTTCCATTTGATAGCGGCCGAGATCTCTTCTGGGGAATCACTTTCGCTCCCTCCAATGAATCTCCAAGCCCGTGTGATCATGGCACGCGTACCATCGTAATATGCTTTTGCAGGTAGGGGCTGGCCTACAAGTGCAATGATGTGTTCGTTCTGCAAGAACCAAGAAAAGTGGACACTTCTGTAGTGTTCTGGGACCTGGTAGAATGTAGCTTTTATGTTATCCGCTAGCACTCCACGAATGCGCCAGTCATGGATGATCTTGGGTGGTATTTTCATGGTTTTGATGACATCTGCATACAAATTGAGAAAGATCACCTGAACGAAGGATGGCGACGTATACCGATATACAAGCGTAATAGACTAATTTTTTCTTCGCGCGTGAGTGCACGATTGAACCCGTAATCTTCACAAGTCTGGATGTGCTCAGGGAACAGGTTCTGGTATACTGCCCGTGCCAGATGGTCTGCGGTATTGACCGGACGACGAGGATTGCAGTCGAATATGTGCTTAACCCAGTCTTCCTTTTGGCAAGTAGTTGAACAGTAGTAGACTTTTCGATAGCCAGCACAGCGCTTGAGGTCGGCCTCCTTGTAACTGTCTGTACAACCGTGACACTTGTGGCATGTCTTGACCATGACTAAGGTGAAGGGCAGGGTGTGATGGACAGGAAGCAGGCAGTAATATCAGGGGTATGTTTCCGTTCATGTTTTTATAATTATAGTTCTGTGCAGAGGTGACCCCACGCGTCCAACGCCCCGCACGGGACCCGCGGACGCATCTAGTAGGCTATGTAGTATGGGGATCACTGTTTCATCAGTCGCACTGACTTGTCACTTCCACAACATTGAGGATCGCACTCAACTCCTTGGGCCCTACCCAGATATTATTTTTATAACCTACTTTAGGATAAGTACTGTGAACCTCGTTTGGAGCAAAAACGAGTGGAATCATGGAGGCCGGTTGTCACGTTACTGTCGGTTTTGTTTTGTTTATCTCGACCGCATACCAGCGGCTCGCGTTACGTGTGTGACTCCTTGTGACATATGTGTGACAAACAAATGACCCGTGTTCACCAGGTTGTTCTGTGTAGTACAGTTGCAGACACGAAAAGCCCACCAAAATTGTATAGCAATAATACGAGTTTTTGGCAGAAAACTAAGGTCCTGTTCACTTTGCCACACTTCGCATTAACCAAAGCCAGTGGCTTTGGTTAAACTCAGGTGAGTTCCGATCACATGTCACACTGATCGGAGCGATCGGAGGGAGATCGGGAATCAGATCTTTAGATAAGAATATTAGTGAGCAATAAGATTATTTTTCATGTACCCATACATTGAGTCGCAATGGACCTAGGAATGCAGAAGAGCCTTGATTGCCGCCGCCGCCTCATCCTCTTAGTATCGCTGATTGTAACTCAGCTCACTTACTACTACCACCTCCTCCTGACATCTAGAACTGAACCCATACCCTACCACACATCAATCCTCACTGGGCAAGCATAGATGACTGAGCTTCTTACCGGCCACCCAAAGCACATCCAGCTCTGTCTTGGTGTAAGTCATGAAGTGTTTGATGCACTGATGGACACCTTAAAGCACCATGGACATGCGGTGATCTCTCAAAGGGGGATATCACTCAAAGAGCAGCTTGGAATATTCCTCTACACTTGCATCACAGGACTCTCAACTGGTCATATTGCAGAGTGGTTCCAGCACTCTAAAGGGACGATCATGAGGTAAGTGATCTGCTCTTCTCTCTCCCTCCTTATGTACCATTTTCAGATATTTTAAATAAATGCTCAACTTCTTTTCAACTGCGCCATTCTATACATCGCAAGTCCATTTTCCAATGACTGACACATCCATTCCAACAGTCATTATCGACGACGTCTGCTTCTGAGCCTTCTGTGACTGCATCAGTGCTGTTGACGGCATGCACATTCATGCATTTGCACCCACTGAGGCTCACTCTACCTTCCGCAATTGGAAGGGTTTCCTTAGTCAGAATTGTCTTTTTATATGTGACTTTGACCTCTTTTTCACATATGCCTTCATTGGAGCAGATGGATCCAGTGCAAACGCAATGCTCTAGAACATTGTGCACACCCACGACTTGTGCATGCCCCCTGGCAAGTATTTGCTTGCTAATGCAGGATTTGGAACTTGCGATGCACTTCTCATTCCATTTCGCAGTGTCAGATATCATTTGAAGGAGTGGTGTTGTAAAAACTAAAATGTGCTTCAAGGTGAAGCATTAGAAAGGTGGTGGGGCGATGTGTTTGTCCCAGGGAGTCTCAAAGCAATAGCAAATGGCTGGAAATGTATAATAAGGGAGCGGTAAAGAGCGTACCACCGGTGTGGACTACTCCTATGGGGGCCTTCTCCAAGGGATACTGGATTCTGGACTTCCAGATGTGTTCCTGGACTTCTGTGTGCAATGCAGACAGCAAGGGAGGACTAGGGCCGGGCTTACAGGCTTATACTGGGTGTACTAACAATGATGGAGAGCGGAAAACTGTATTAGATAAGTAATGACATGCCTATGTAGTGCTCAGCTAACATAAAACAATGTTCAATAAGTAAAAATAGCCAAACCGGCCCAAAACAACATAAACCGGTCACAAACAAACATACCTGGCTGGTATAAACCAAGTCCAGCTGGTTGCAGTGCATGCCAGTCATGTAGGGAGTCGAAACCGGCTGTAAACATACTGGTAAACCGGCCGGTCTACCAGTATAGTACCGGCTCGACCGGCATAGCGCTGTGTGAGTACCAGTAACTAGCATAAGGAAGTGATGACTGCTGGAATAAACTAAGTCCGGCTGGTCACAGCACATACCGGTCATGTAGGGGATCGAAACCGGCTGTAAACATAC
>JBBPKI010000939.1:0-16270 GCA_038089155.1 Nevesoporus exiguus
CCACTCTGGTCATCTTCTGCCAACTCTGGCAAACTCTGGCTAATTCCGTCTCCCTCAGTCCATCTCTGCTCCTTCATGCTTGGAGCTCCATTTCTCCACTCAAACCAATGCTGTGCTTGGACCAGCACTTGGTTATACCCAGGCTCAGATCCCTTGTATTATAATTACTCATCATTATAGTACATTTGCAATCCTTGTCTTGGAACACAGCTTCTATACTGTGCTCTGGCCCTACTTACCTTCCAATTCTTAGTATATAATCTCTGTACACTCTGTCATGTAGCTTTAGCATGAATATTGAATTAGTCCACCCTCCTCACTCTTGTCACAGTCTTCCTCCTTCTGTCAGACCTCTGCTCCTCTGAAATATGAGGTCATGGACCTGTTCAAGGGCATGACACATAAGTTCTACACCAATGTCCTCCTGAGTAACTCCAATCTGACACCTCCACTCCAGATTTTGGTCCACCTCTGAGATTAACTAGTCTACTATCCCCTCAGCACCTCCAGACCTCTGATCAGACTTAAGTCCAGAGAGCCTGGACTTAACAGAGAGCAGACTCACTACACAGGATGGTGATTATCCTTTTCACTCATGAATGCATGACCAGTGACTAGCTAGTGACTCTCACATTGTTGCCAAAAGTGGATGAGTGATGTATTTATGTAATGGTTGGTACAGTACTTAGACCCTGGTCAGACATGAATCTCTTCTAGTCAAGTGAGTGCTACTCATGGTTGATCCTCATTGCCTATGAATCACCACCTAGCTAACTTTAAACCTTCCAACATGTGATCAAGGTGAACAAGGAACACATGATTGTGATGAACCTCTGCTTCAATGCACTGCATCTATGGTATGGTCAAGCAGCTCACTGTAATTAACAGTATGCTAATTAGCCCTGCTAAATAATGCTAATCAACTGTGTCTGTCAGTACAATGTCATTACAGGTTGTTAATTAGGGCAAATTAGGGAGCCTGAGTTGAAAGAGTATAGGCACAAGAAGGGGGAGCTATTAAAACTTTTCAACTCTCTTTACTATATTACAGATTCTTCTTGAATATCCATTCACATGATATCACATGTTCTATCACATTCTATTATATTCTATCACATGACATCATTGTATTATTAAGCACATAGCCACTTAGTAAGTTGGACATTATATAAACTCATGTATCTAGTCAACTGGTTCTCCAGTCTTGGAATTGTTACTTATTTCCTTTCATTAGTGGTTTCCTAGAATCGCTCAAGTGAGAATATCATAATATAATTCCAAGACTTCTACCTCCTTCCACCAAACCCTACACCCACTATCCACACTGGACTTCTTCCACCCCATCCACATTTGCCTCTTCTCCATCTATGCCTGTGTTTGAATCTTTTTTGAGTGTAGAACTCAATTCAACTTCAATCTGTTTATTGACTTCATTATTGCCTGGTATAGGGTAGAGGGTGAGAGCGAAGGAATTTGCAAGAACCTATCCAGGTCAATTGCCATTTAGATCCTTTTGACTGTCCATCCCTTCCCTTTTGCATTTATACCCCTTGCTTGCACTCCTTGCCAATTCCAAGCAGCTCCAGAGCCATAGTATATAGTAGGTACTTGTTGCTAGTGAAAACTGTTCAGGGTGAACAACTACTATAGGCAGTCTATTCCTAACAAGCCATGGCATGCCACTTGATTCAAAGATATAGGTCCTTGTAAAGAGTACTAAGACCATTTCCTTCCCATTGCTATTGCTATCACCACTCATCAGGCCTCTGCTGGCTCTGTCTTCATCTCCATCTCTAGCTATATCTGGCCACCAGGGTTAAGATGTGATGGTCCATCAATGAACCTCATTGTTGACAGGAAAGCAACCTGCCCCACTGCTGCATATACAGTCATCTGCCATTTAAAAATAAAGATAGCATTGCTCCTCCCATAGTGTACTAGGGTGATTTTCACAGTGGTCAATATCAACTATGACTGCAGACAATCCAGGTTGAATTGTCTGGGTTCACGTGATTACCTGTTTAACATCATGACATCCACTTTTTAAGAGATATTTGTTGGCAATCGTCCTATCTTGCCCATCATGCAATTTTTGTTTTCATCATTCCCTTCTCCCCAAGTGGTTTAAACACCAGTGCACTACTTTAAGTGTATAATAGGAGATACAGTGACTCAAAAACCCTTTTCATGTTGGCTTGAATGGTGGTGTTGTTACAATTTCTCATCTTATCTTATCTTATCAAGTCACATGACTACTATCATGAGATCATGGGATATGTCATCTGACCAAGTCTAGATCATTACCTTTCACTTCAATCACATTTGTTCTAGGTCCTTTATCTACATGCTCCCTTAATTACCAACAATCTAGACTCTTATCTACTTTCCTACTCCACAATGACATAGCTACTTAGTAAGTATTCTCATGCTTGCCCTAAAGTACATTGTAGTATATAATCTGAATCCAAACAACAACCAGACCCCAGTCAAGTTCTGGTTGATTCCCCTAGAACTTCCTCTTGATTCTAAGCAAGCCTAGTTAGTAGTGTATTAGATTATCAAGGACACCACAAGTGCCTAGTCATGAAAGTAATGAATCTAGGCAAAAACAACATAATCTTAGGGTACACATGGTTGGCAAAGCATAATCCAACCATTGACTGGATGAAAGGAGAAGTCAAAATGACAAGATACCCATGCTCCTGCTATATGCTCTTGGACCAAGGGACTCAACTGGCAAAAGAGGAAGAAGAAAAGCTTAAGCATGCCTCAACCGTGCACAAATTCATAATGAACCTTGAAAAGCTAAAACCAAAGGAACCCACCCTCAATAAAATGGTTCCCAAGGAATACCATCAGTTCTTCAATGTCTTTAGTAAGAAGAAATCAGTGCATCTTCCCTTGCAAAAGCCCTAGGATCACAAAATAAAGCTAAAGCCTGGCTTTTAATCCAAAAAGGCTAAGATCTTCCTGATGAGTAAAGACAAGATGGAGGAACTCAAAGGGTTCATTGATGAACAAACCAAGGAAGAATATATTTGTCCCTCACAATCTCCTCAAACCTCACCAGTCTTCTTCATACCAAAAAAGAATGGAAAGAAAAGACTAGTGCAAGATTATTGCTACCTTAATGAGTGGACCATCAAGAACAATTATCCTTTACCACTTATAAGCCAACTGGTAGATAAGCTCTAAGGTGCCAAGTTATTCACCAAGTTGGACCTCAAATGGGGCTACAATAACATAAGGATAAAGGAAGAAGACGAATGGAAAATCACTTTTGTCTCCCATACAGGAGCCTACAAACCACTAGTCATGTTTTTCAGACAATGCAATGCCCCAGCCACTTTCCAACAGATGATAAATGAAATATTTGCCAACATGGATGGTGTAGTCATTGTCTACATAGACAATATCATAATTAAAGGAACACAATTTATTCCTGAAACCAGAAAAATGCTTTTTCAAGCAGAAAGAGGTTGAATTCCTCAGCATAGTAGTAAATACCAAAGGGATAAAGATAGAAAAAGGAAAGGTAGAGGTTATCCTAGAATAGCCCATACTGAAAAATGTCAAAGGAGTCCATAGTTTTCTTGGGCTCACAAATTACAACCGAAAATTCAAGATTTTTTCAAAGTCTTCCATCCCCTGAATGATCTCACCAAAAAGAACCAACCCTAACAATAGGAACCCCAGAAACAAGGAGCTTTCAATCAGCTCAAAGAAGTCTTTACTACAGCTCCCATACTCACATACCCTGATAATAATAGCAAGTTCCACCTTGAAACCAATATATTGGACTTTGCCATAGGCATAGTACTCTCCATTAGGCAAAATGACAAGTGGCACCCTGTCACCTTTTCCTCAGCCTCTATGATCCATGAGCAGAGGAATTATCCTATAGCAGACAAGGAAATGCTTGACATCATTCTGGCCTTAGAACAATAGAGGCATTACCTTGAGGGGGCAGATGAATTCGAAGTATGAATGGATCATGCCAACCTCCACTACTTTATAACAAAGCAAGATCTAAATCATTAACAAGCTTGTTGGTCACAATGGCTTTCAAGATTTAATTATATCTTAGTTAACAAGCCAGGATTCCAGATGGGAAAGACTGATGCTTTTTCTTAATGAGAGGATCACACTGTTGACATTGACATTGACAATAAAGGCATGCAAATAATCCCTAAAAATAGAGTAAGGGCATACTCAAAACAAGCCTATATAATTAAAGACAAGGAAAGGAAGTTGCTAGAAAAAATTATAGAAGCACAAGAAGAATGGAGCAATAAAGATAAGTCAAACCTTCTTAACAAAGATAGTATTCTATATTTTGGTGACAGGATCTTCATTTCTCATAAAGACAATCTATACCAAGAAATCATCATGCTTTATCACAATTCTCCAATTGCCAGACATGGCAGTGCAGAAAAAACATGGCAAATTATTAAGCAGTACTTCCAATAGAACAGCCTTCAAGCCCAAGTCAAAAATTACTGCTCATGCTGTGACAGATGCGCAAGAATGAAGCCTGAAAACAAAGCACCCAAGGGAGAATTAATTCCAAATTCAATCCCAAAAGGTCTATGGAAAGACATATCTGTGGACTTTATTACTGATCTTCTCCTATCCAATATCTATGACTCTGTTCTGGTCATAGTAGACCAATTCTCAAAAGAAGTGGAATTTATTCCCACAAACAAAATAATCACAGCTCTCAGAACAGCAAAGCTGTATAGAGACCACATCTGGAAGCACCATGGTCTCCCAAGGTCTATTATTTCAGACCAAGGACCACAATTTGTTGGCAACCTAAACCTGTGAAGGCTTTGGTCACACTACTAGTACTTGCTTTAGAGACAAGAGGAGGTTCCAGGGGAATCAACCAGGACTTGACTGAAGTCCGGTTGTCATTTGGATTCAGATTATATACATATGTACAGAGTAGTTTAGGGCAAGTGTGTGAATACTTACTAAGTATTATGTCATTGTGGAGTGGGAAAGGAAGTCAAGGGTCTAGACTAGCGGTAATTAAGGAAGCATGTAGATAAGGGGTCTGGAATGAATGTGAATGAAGTGAAAGGTAATGACCTAGACTTGGTCAGGTGACATGTCCCACGGTCACATGATAGTGGTCATGTGACTTGATAAGATAAGTGAAAGAATTGTAACATTACCCCCCTTCTATGAATCACATTCCAGGCGATTGAAGGGAACCTGGGAGGGTTCTGTCACGTTTGAATAAGATTGAAAAAGTTCATCAAAGTCTGTTTGAAGCATCCTCAACTTTTGAGGTGCTGATGGGTTTGATAAATAAAAGTCCTGAATTGCCTCTTTGGCATTTGAGAGATGGCTCTAAGGTTCCCACATATGGTCTTCCTCGTCATAGCCTTTCCAATGTACTAGAAATTCCAAAGATTGTCCTTTAAGTTGAGAATTGACAATATAATCAACTTTGAATTCCAGAATTCCTTCTTGTGTGCCCACAATGGGTCCTGGGGCGACTACAGGTTGATTCTCAAGTCATTCCTTGTAAGGTTTAACTCTTGAGATGTTTACGGTGGGGTGAATTCGCAGGGTGGAAGGGAGTTTGAGTGTAATGGCATTTGGTCCTGTGAATGAGAGGATTTCATAAGGGCCGATCTATCGCTCTGTGAGCTTCTTTGAGGCCCTATTAAGTTTAATGTTCTCAGTTGACAACCACACTTTGTCTCCGACTGTCAAATCCAGAACCTTGGAGCAGGATTTGTCCGCTTGCCTTTTCATTGATTGTTGAGCTTTTTAGAGAGAATCTCTAGCTTGCTCAAGCATCTTGGAAAAGTCCTGTGCAAATGCTGAGGACGATTCGTTCTTGGTGATTGTGGGTTCAATACCCATTCTTGGTTCATAGGTTTTAGTGACCTCGAACAGTGATTTTTTTATAGAAGAGTGTTGGTGATTATTGTATGAGAATTGCACCAGGGGGAGCCACTCTGCCCATTTTTCTTGTTTCTCAGCAGTAAACAGTCTGAGATACTGCTGAAGGTCTCTATTGACCCTTTCTGTCTGCCCATCTGTTTGGGGGTGGAAAGCTGTGGACATATTGAGGTCTATTTTGAGCATTTTGCCCAGATCCTTCATTACTTGTGAAGCAAATTGTGGCCCTCTATCTGAGATAATGGACCTAGGTAGACCATGGTGCTTCCAAACATGGTCCCTATATAGCTTGGCTGTACCCAAGGCTGTAATGGTCTTGTTGGTGGGTATAAATTCCACCTCTTTTGAGAATCAGTCTACTACGACTAGTACAGAGTCGTAGGTGTTGGATAAGGGTAGATTGATAATAAAGTCCACAGATATGTCTTTCCATGGACCTTCTGGAATAGGGTTCGGGATTAATTCTCCTTTGGGTGCCTTGTTTTCTGGTTTCATTCTAGCACATCTATCACAGTGCGAGCAGTAATCTTTCACTTGGGCTCAAAGGCCATTCCATTGAAAGTATCGCTCTATTATCTGCCAGGTTTTCTTGGCACTGCCATGTCCAGCGATTGGAGAATCATGGTAAAGCATAATTATATCTTGGTGTAGATTTTCCTTAGGAGGAACGAAGATTCTGTCACCAAGATACAGAATTCCGTCTTTTGATAGCAGGTTAGGCTTCTTGGGGTCTTTGCCTTTCCACTGCTCTTGTGCTTCTATTATCTTTTCAAGGAGTTTTCTTTCTTCTCCTTCGATTGAGAAGCCTTGTCTCTGTACCCTTACTCTGTTTTCAGGGATCATCTATATGCCTTTGTTGTCTTTGTCAATACCAGTAGCATGATCCTCTCGTCGAGAGAGAGCATCAGCTTTTCCCATCTGGGATCCTGGCTTATTGACTAGGATATAGTTAAACTGAGACAGCCATTGTGACCATCAAGCTTGTCTTCGGTTGAGGTCTTGTTTAGTCATGAAATACCAGAGGTTGGCATGGTCTGTCCAGATTTCAAATTGTTCTGCCCCCTCAAGGTAATGTCTCCATTGTTTGAGCACCAGAATAATGGCTAACATTTCCTTATCTGCTATGGGATAATTTCTCTGCTCGGGGGTCATAGAAGCAGAGGAAAATGCAACAGGGTGCCACTTGTCGTCTTGCTTAATGGAGAGGACCGCACCTGTGGCAAAGTCTGAAGCATCGGTCTCAAGGCGAAACTCGCTATTATTATCAGGGTATGCAAGTATTGGCACCATTGTGAAAGCTTCTTTGAGCGAGTCAAACACTCTTTGTTCCTGGAGTCCCCACTGCCAGGGTTGGTCTTTCTTGGTAAGGTCATTCAGGGGTCTAGAGACTTTTGAAAAGTTTTGAATAAACCTTCAGTAGTAGTTTGCGAGCCCCAAGAAGCTGTGAACTCCTTTGACATTCTTAGGTGTTGGCCATTCCAAGATAGCTTCCACCTTGCCTTTCTCCATTTTGATTCCCTCAGTATTAACTACCATTCCAAGGAATTCTACTTCTTTTTGTTTGAAGAAGCACTTTTCTGGCTTGAGAAATAGGTCATGTTCTTTTAGCCGTTTAAGTACTTCTTGGATGATTTTGTCATGTTCCTTTTCATCATCCGTTTTTGTGAAAATCATTATGTCATCAATGTAGACAATGACCACACCGTCCATATCAGTGAAGATCTCATTCATCATTTGCTGAAAGGTAGCTGGTGCATTGCACTGCCTGAAGAACATTACAAGAGGTTCATATGCTCCTGAATGTGAGACAAAGGCAGCTTTCCATTCATCTCCTTCTTTTATCCTTATATTGTTGTAACCCCATCTCAGGTCTAGCTTGGTGAACAGCTTAGCGCCTTGGAGTTTGTCTACCAATTGATTGATGAGTGGTAAAGGATAATTATTTTTGACTGTCCACTCATTTAGGTAGTGGTAATCTTGTACCAGTCTCTTCTTTCCATCTTTCTTTGGAATAAAGAAAACTGGGGAGGTTTGGGGGGAGTGCGATGGTCAAATGTATCCTTTCTTGGTCTGCTCTTTGACAAAGGACTTTAGTTCTTCCATTTCATCCCTGCTCATTGGAAATATTTTAGCCTTTTTTGGTTGAAAGCCAGGCTTTAGCTTTATCTCATGATCCCATGGCTTTCTCAAGGGAAGTCTTTTGGATTCTTTCTTACTGAAGACATCCAAGTAGTGATGGTATTCTTTAGGAACCATCTCTTCTAGGGTGGATTCCTTTTTCTTCGGCACTTCCAAGTTTTTGATGAACCTATGCACAGTCAAAGCGTGCTTTAGTTCCTCTTCTTCTTCTTGTGCTAAATGTGTACCTTGGTCTGATAGCATGTAGCAAGATCTTGGACACCTTGCCATCTTTACTTCTCCTTTAGACCAGTCAATGGTCGGATTGTGTTTGGCTAACCAGATATAGCCCAGGATCATACTATTTTTGCCTAGATTTGTGACTTCCACGACTAGGCATTCGCAGTGTCCTTGGTAATCAAGAATTATTTCTGCTTGATGGGTGACCGATCCAGCAGAGTTCTTTGTTCCATCTACATTAAAGACTGGAATTTCTTTATCCATCTTCTGCAGTGGTAATTTTACTTGTTCAGCCCAAGCTTTGTCTATGAAGACTCCGTTTGCACCACTGTCCAAGAGGGCTTTACAAGCATGTCACTTGTTCTTGGTGGTGGGGTGTGCAATTGAGATATCCATGAGAATCTCATATTGCACCTTGGTATTTCATAAGAGGATTCATTCTGGGAAACTATCCTCATAAATATTTTTTTCTTTTTCTTTGACTGAATTAAGCCTGCATTCCTGTGGAGCAAGCTCCTTGTTTGGAGACCCAGTCTCGGTAGTAGGTAAGTGCACTCTATAAATAGGGCTAGTACTTTCTAAATCTGAGGAGTAACATGTGGAAGAATTGTCATCGTCATCTTGTCTGTATTGTACAGAGGAGGAGAGTGAAGAAAAACTGTTCTTTGTATTTAGAATCTCTTTTCTCGGCTTCTGAGGTCCCAGATCCCTCAGTTGCCATAGTCTTTTCCCTGCTTCTTCATCTTGTTGTCATGCATGTCAAAGAAGTAGGCTTTCATTACCTCATAGTCCATGCCTTTGATCACCTTTTCAGGCGATGCTTCTTCTTTCTTCTCGTCTTCTTTCTTTCCTTCGTTCACCGCCCTTACTTGTGGGCATTGGCCTCCCCCTACGTTTTTCTTTCAGCAGTCCATTTTATGTCGTCCACCTAAGAATTTACATTCAGAACATTCTCGCTTGAGGTCTTTGCAATCCCTTGCAAAATGTCCATCCTTTTGGCAATTGAAGCAGGTGTTTTTCCTTGCAACTGCCCCGATTTCCATTGGTTGGCCTCTGCCTCCATAAGTGCGGGCTTGGCCCTCTCTGTAATTCCCTTGCAATGATTGTCCAGGCTTTGAGGATTCTTTTCCTCTCAGCTTGAAGGACTCCATGCTTGTGCCTTTTTTCATCAAGACTTCCACATAGTCTTGAACACAGTCCTTTCATTGTTCATTGTAGAATATTTGCTGCATGATGTCCGAATCTACAGCTTTTTCCAGTAACCTCACTCCATTTGGTTCATTAACTGCTGGATTGCCTTTGATGTCGTAGTAGTGGGCTAACCATCGTGTGAGGAAATCTTGTATCCCCTCGTTGTGATATTGTCAGCAACGTTCGAGACGTGCCCTTGCTTCATCCACTATGTTGACTGCTTTGAACCTTTGGTCCATTACATCCCATAAGGTGTCTTCGTCTGGCCAAGTGGCTTCTCCGTCCATAAATCTAGTGAGCGATTGTCTCGCCCACTGTTCTGCGCCGTGTGCATCCTTTTCTCCTTCTTTTGGTCCTACTCTCATAAGAATGGCTATAACCTTTTCTCTGTTGGTAGTAAAGGTTTCTTTATTGGTGTCTATGTACAGGCATATCCTTATCTTCCAGCCGTCATATCTCCCTTTCGTCCCATCATACCTTCCTGGTTCTGGTACCACTTCCACTTTCTTGTTTACTTTTACTTCTACATTTCTAGTTTTTTGTACCCCTGCAGCTCTCTGCAAGGTACGAATTTGTGCTTGAAGGTTTGCCACAAGCTCAGTAAGGGCTTGAACGGCCTCTGCGGTTGCCATGACTCCTGGTGCAGGAGGAGATGGGCTGATCTGGTCGGGGGACGAGGGTTGGTCTTCAAGGTGGTGCTCGAAGGAGTCGTCTGTTTCTGAGTTGTCAAACAGGAGGGGGTCCCTGTACCAGTCATTTGACGTTTTGGGCTTCTTGTGGAACCAGGGCTAATTCCGGTTCAGGAGTGGGAAAGAGAGAGGGGGTGTGGAGGTCTCGTAATTCTTGTAATTGCTGTTTTACGTTCTCAAGAATGTCGATGGCTCCTATTATTCCAGGATGGGGAGCGGGATGAAGTTGGACTTGTAATACTCTAGCTCTGAAAGCGAGAGCTTGATCTTCAGGGATCCCATGAGCTGCTAGAAGTGCAGCGTCAAAGGGTTCTCCTTCTTGGATTCTGTCAAGAAGATAGGGGAGAAAGTCGATATCTTCGAAGATGTTGACTAGAGGGATGGGGAATGGTGTTCGGTATAGATCACCGTTGCATGGTTGATAGTGCTCCCACTCTTGTACCCTTTGACGGTATTCTTCTTCTTGTTCTCTTTGTATCTCAGTATAAGGGGTCGATTGATGTTGAGTAATGGGATCTTCTTCTGCTAGGATTTCTCTCTCTTGTGAGTTTGGTAAACTTGGCCAACCTCCTTCTGGTGTGGTGTCTTGTTGGGCTAAAAGGCCGTTATGGAAGCAATACCTTCCATCTTGATCAATGTATCCATCGTTGGGATCGAATGAGAATTCCTGGTGATAGTTGTAAGTGGGAGCAATGATTGTTTCTTCGGAGGGGAGGCGAACCTCGATCTCCTCAGATTTAGAAGCACGGGATGGAAACATCCAAAAACTTGTAAAGTTACGTGGACCTTGGTCAACACCAGCAACTACTCGATCAGGACAATAGCCTCCTCGATTCGAGTCTTCAAAAACTTGTATGTATACTAGTGATGTTGGGCACAGGACCACTCTTGCGACACCAACTAGTAGTATGGACTATTCTTAGAATAAAGTGGCCTCACGTGGACCTGAGCCTAGGCTCCTTCGAAGTAGAAACGTGCAGAGGCAGTGTTTAAACCAATTAAGAGCTCTCGAGCTCACCCCTTGACGGCAATCTAAAGTCTAACCGACCTTCACCAGCGTATAGCTGGGGTATACATAAAAGGTAATAGGTGGCGCAAGTGCACGGGAATGTGAATAGCTAAGGTAGATCCCTTTGCCCCTAGGGTCCGGGGTTGTCGCAAACGATGGCAAGGTAAGAGTGTAGTGTGAGGGAAGTGTGATGTAGTCAAGTCCCAATGTTGGCAACCTAAACCTGTGAAGGCTTTGGTCACACTACTAGTACTTGCTTTAGAGACAAGAGGAGGTTCCAGGGGAATCAACCAGGACTTGACTGAAGTCCGGTTGTCGTTTGGATTCAGATTATATACATACAGAGTAGTTTAGGGCAAGTGTGTGAATACTTACTAAGTATTATGTCATTGTGGAGTGGGAAAGGAAGTCAAGGGTCTAGACTAGCGGTAATTAAGGAAGCATGTAGATAAGGGGTCTGGAACAAATGTGAATAAAGTGAAAGGTAATGACCTAGACTTGGTCAGGTGACATGTTCCACGGTCATGTGATAGTTGTCATGTGACTTGATAAGATAAGTGAAAGAATTGTAACACAATTCACTTCCCAAATCATGAAGGATCTTGGCAAAATGCTAAAGATAGACCTCAATATGTCTACAGCCTTCCATCCTCAAATGAATGGTCAGACAAAAAGAGTCAATAGAAACCTTCAATAATATCTTCAGTTATTTACAGCCAAAAAACAAGAAAAATGGGCAGAATAGCTACCCTTGGCACAGTTTTCCTACAATAATTGCCAACACTCTGCCACCAAGAAATTCCTATTTGAAGTCACCAAGACTTACAAATCAAGAATGGGTATAGAACCTACAATTACAAAGAATGAATTATCCTCAGCATTTGCATAGGACTTTTCCAAGATGCTTGAGCAAGCTAAAGAGTCCCTTGAAAGAGCTCAACAATCAATGAAAAGACAGGCAAATAAGCACCACACCTAGATTCCTGATATGGTAGTCAGTGACATGGTCCAACTATCTACAAAGAACATTAAACTCAATCAGACCTCCGAGAAGCTCACCAAGTGCTGGATTAGCCTCTATGAAATCCTATCATTCACAGGCCCTAATGCTGTCACACTCAAACTCCCTTCCACCCTGCAAATTCACCCCACAGTAAATATTTCAAGGGTTAAACCTTATAAAGAATGCCTTGAAAATCAACCTATTGTTGTCCTGGGACCAATTGTGGGCACACAAGAAGGAATTCCAGAGTTTGAAGTTGACTACATAGCCAATTCAAGGCTTAAAGGATGATCTTTGGAATTCTTAGTACACTGGAAAGGCTATGATGAGGACGACCACACTTGGGAACCTCAGATGTAACAGAAGGAAGTTTGATCACATCCACCTGGATGGAATGCCCACCACTTTGACCAGTGGGTTCCATGGCTGTGGCATGCTTGTTAGCACAGAGCCAGCCTTGTACACATACAGGCCTTGACCTGAGAATGGGCCAACCAAGGGACATGACTCGTATCATTGGTCGGAGCGGAAACAGACTGCCACATCGTCACTGAGTTTGAATTGAGTGTCAGCATCGCGATCGATCGGCGAGTTCGTCCTGACCACTCTCCCACCCCTTCTCTGAGTCGGGTGCAGATTGGGCTGCATTGAAACCGCAGCCTTCCCCGGTATCAGCGAAAAAGGAAAGCGTCGCTTATTATACATGGTATCCCTCCGCCTTTTCCTTCTCCATTATCATATTGTCCACAGGTCGTCGTAGGCGGTGGTCCCACAGGTATCGAGGTTGCAGGCTAATTATGCGATTACCTCGAGGTACATCATCTCCCCCACCACCTGCTTCATTCTTTCTCATCCACGACAGGAGGTCCTCAAGTCTTGGTATCCCGAACTGCATCCATATATGCGTCTCACCCTCGTCGAAACACTTCCCAGTTTGTTTCCCAAAGAGGTCATCACATACACTAAAAGACATTCAAAGAGAGCAAGATTGACATGACGGGAACTATGGTGTGTCTTCTGCTCTCATACGCCCATACTTGACGTCCTACGGGTCAAAGGCGTCAGTCCGGCCTCCGTCACCTTGAAACCAAAGGATTCCACGGAGCAACAAGTCGACTGTGGCCTCGTCGTGTGGGCCGCTGGAAACACTAGCCGGACCATCACAAGAAATCTCATGGCCAAGTCACCGAACGACCAGACCAACAAATTTCCGTTGATAGTACGCCACTCTCCGTTCCACATCACACTGTGGTGCTCACTTGCTCTAGATTACCTCCGAATGCTCGGTGCTCCTTCCATCTTCGCCCTCGGAGACTCTATTTCGACCTCGTATGCCCCTACAGCTCGAGTAGCCTCCCAGCAAGGTGTCTTCCTTGCGCGTACCCTCAAGCTGGTTACCCAACGCGATGCTCTCCAGGGTCAAATCAAGTCCTCTCGTCCTCCAAGGGCGGAGAGCAAGACGACGAGACGACGAAGCAGATTGAAAAGCTGGAGATGTCGGTAAGACACGCTTGAATCCGTTCCATTATAGCCATCAAGGGTCTTTGGCGTGAGTTTCGATTGCGCTTGGCCTCACATGCGCTGACCGCGCCATCTAATCGTGTTGGTTCTGACAAAGTTATTGCGGGTTTACTCATATTCGGTCGAGAGGTTTGTCGTCTCCTACTGTTCAGCCAACGGTAGTAAGCGACGCTTTTGTTACAGTGGCCAGCCGGGGCATGGCCACATTTTTGTTCTGGCAGACCGCCTACTTGAGCACGCTCTTCTCGTTGCGCAAAAGGGCATTGGTTGCGGGTGACTGGATGCGAGCCAAGTTCTTTGGCCGGTAAGTAACGTGGTCAATCTCGATATCCGGTGGTATGCTGCACCATCTGGTGTCCGCCCTGTCAGCTTAATGCTCTACACTAGCTGAGCTGCATTGGCACGTCGATCGTCGGCGCCACACGGAGGGCATACTTAGCACACTGCATTCTATGCTACTGTGGACATTGTCACCGATGGTGTTTGGTTGTATCACGGAAGGCGATCATCGCCAGCCTTGGGCCATGGTCACGCAATTGTTGATTGACGATGCATGCTAACGCTGCATATCTTTACAGGGATGTGAGCCGTGAATGAGGTTGTTGCACTGGCTTCGCATTGCCATGTGCCACGCAGCGTATTCCAATTTAATGGATACTGTACCGAATCGTCGACGACCCATGCCATCTATTCACTTGTTACGTGCAGAGGCATAGACAGACAGAGACAGACAGAGACATAGGCACAGACACAGATATGCACATATTCACGATCGGGACAACTTATATACATATTAAAGTAGTTGCTAGTAGAATGTATATAATGAATGCGTTGAGCACGCCAAAGCCGGATGGTTTGGGACGTTGATGCGATTGCCATATAAGACAGCAATGGCAGTGACCGCTGATTCGATCAGCCTTGACGCTGACCTACATCCCTACGCTATGAGGTCGGTGACTCGAACGCACCGGTGCTGTTCAATGCACTTGGGCTGAGATCAATGTGCCACCTCATGGCGTTGCCGTCGCGGCATTTGTCAAAGCGAGGTCATCATTCATCGAGCTACCCCGTCCAAAACGACCTGCGTCGGATGTCCCAACCATTTAATGTACTAGTAGAACGGGCATCTCTGCTGTTCTCGCCCGCGTGATGTTTGAAAGTAAGCATGCCTATCGCGACATTTTTGACGAGCTCGATAGTCCTGGAGATACCATTGGAAACTGGGGAATACCATCGGAGGTCGACAGTAAGACTCACCTCGATAATGTCCAAGTCGCACGTTTCGTCAAGGAGGTGGGGAAGATCAGCGGAATTCCGTGACCAACGCCTATTAAGTGTGCTATGACTCTGAGCTCGAGCTTCGAGAGATTCAATCAGACCTTGCTGTGATCGGTTTGGGTCCTTGGATAGTGAATAACGAAGGTGATCTCGAGTGGAATGTCATCGGCAACAAGTAGGATTTGTGTCTCTCATCGTTTTCCGTTGAAGGGTGACAGCACCGTTGGTCCGGAGGGACTTTGATCAAGAGATGACTCGGGCGAAGCAGGCCAAATCACCTATCCAAGAACAGCCGGAGCCAGAGTTATTGGAACTCGCAGATCTGGATCGACACCGTATATGTTCCTACACGCCTTCAGTCGCCGACGACTGGCAGAATGGAGTCCATGGTTGTCCAACTTGGACTACCTTGTGTCCTTGGAGTGCACAATTTGCTCGACGGTCTTGGGCGCGGAATCGTGGCTCCCACAACACCTCGCAGTGGGGCCTCCGGAGCGGACACTCCTGCGGCTTACCTCACGTTTCGGGTTGCGGTGACGCAGTGCATTGAGGCAGAGGCTCGTCACAACCATGCGTTCCTTGTTCGCCTCGATCACGTGTTGCAAGGTTTGAAGTTAGCTAGGTGGCGATCCATAGGCAACGAGGATCGACCACGAGGAGCAATCACTTGACTAGAAGAGATTCATGTCCGGCCAAGGTCTAAGTACTGTACCAACTATTACATAAATACAATGTCGCTGATCCATTTTTGGCAAGGACGCGAGTCGAACAGGAGTCACTAGCTAGTCACTGGTCATGCACTCATGAACGAAAAGGACGACCACCATCCCGCGTAGTGAGTCTGCTCTCCAATCATCAGAGCGATTGTATATTCGAGGGTCCAGGCCAAGCCATTGACTGCACTGCACGCGTATACTGATAACAATCACGTCAAAGGAAAACCCCACTCAGAGTGATGACGGTTCCAATTCAAGGGGTCCAAGCTGGCCCTAGTCTGGCCACCTAGGGTCCTGTTACCAGTATGGTGCTTCACCTCTTCCACCACCACCACCACCGTCAACGGCGTCATACAGCAGCTCTCCCTAAACGCCATGTATGTGTCAGACTCGGACGAGGAGAATCCATATGCCAGGTCAGGCTCAGACATGGATGTCGAAGAGGTGGAGCCCCCTGCAGGCTTTACGGGGCTGGCTCTCGCAGAACACTACTTTGGCCCGTTGTTGTCGCCCGTCGCTGCGACCCCCACGCAGTGGACGACGTACACTGAACACCGTCGAGGTGCTAACGCCGAGTACGGAAACG
>JBBPKI010000940.1:0-16267 GCA_038089155.1 Nevesoporus exiguus
CTACAGCAGTGGTGGGCGACACGGCCGAGGCCTTAGAAACGCTCCACAAGCACTACAAAAGCGGCCAAATCGATCCCATGGATATTTTTGTGAACTTGGACAGGAATATCGAGCTGGACATTTATCTGGCTCTCAAGTTTGATCCCTAGCTCACTGCCGAAGGTGACCGGAAGTACCTGCATCAGGTGTTTCGAAAGCTTACTAAATCCAAGCTCGCTGTCACCTAGCTGGAGAGTGGACTTTGGGAAGTCGATACTAGGGAGAGCAAGACAGCCAGGAACGATGAACCGGGCACCCAGGAGAGTAGCTGGAATAGTGCCACGCATAACGTCTCTGATGCATCCGAAGATGGTGTTCTTATCAATACTAACCCTTTCGACACTATCCGCTTGAGGCTAGCGCCCTAGACAGTCCAAGATCCACAGTTCCAGAGCTCAAGCGAAGATGACAGCGCCTAGTCCAGTAGCTCAGACAGAGGGTGGTGAGTGCAAGAGCGGATTTTGGATTTTTTCTTGTGCTTTTGCTCTTTTTATGTGCATTTATTTTAGTCTTACACTGAGTGGTATAGTTTATTATTTTGGAGACTCATGAACGTTAAACAAGCTTGAAACAGGAAGAAAGAGCATGGGTATTGTGGAATGGTCTGAACCGGTGGACGGTGAGGGTGGCAGGAGTTGTTCGCATCGCTAACGTAGCGCCATATGACACTAACAATTTTCAACGATTTCTGACAGCAAGAGAATGACTTAATTGATAGGGGACCAAGAAAAAACTAAAAGTGTCTGCTTAAAACAAGAGAAAAACAGAAGTACATAGGCCGGCAAGAGGACAACGCGGACCATTTTCAATCCGTTTAGCTCTAGACATTAGTGGGATCAGTCTAGTAGAGTCATGCCACAAGGACGTTATGCGCTATTACGGCTCATGCCATACTCATCAAGACCTATGGTAACATGTTAGCATCACACCATAACTATGCGTAGACATAGAGGCTCACCATAGTCTGAAATCCCCCCTTGGATGACGCTGCCGGCGGCCGCTTCGATTAAGTGCAGCTTCGTGGAACGCTGCAAGCTGATTCGATTAGCGATTTCCTTCACGACCTTGTCAGTGGTACTATGGAAGTAGAAGCTAGCGAAAGATTGCGGAAGGAGGTTCACGTGTTGCCAATCGACGAAGGAGACCACTTTGCCGTCCCAGAGGAAGTTCTTGAAAGTGACGTCTGAGGGGGAATAGAGACGATCTTCAGTTGTGAGTTGGACGTGGTGCTTGATTTTTCCGGGTAGATGCGACAATGCCTACAGCGAGATCAACTTGAAATATGCACGGGGCGGGGGGTATGAGAACACACCGTATTGACATAAGCTTCCAAGGCTTTAGATGTGGCGAACGCGACGGGAGCCTCTTCCATGTTGAAGAAGATATGTTGGATTTTTCCGCCCCCCACAGGGCCGATCGAGTCCCCCTCAGGAACTGGGCACTTCAATAGCCACTCAACGGCTTCGGAGATCTTTGTGATAGCAGTAGCACTTAAGTGCTCACGCTCCGAGTTGGAACGAGCAGCATTTATCAAGGCCTCGAACGACTGTGCAGAGATGAACTCCATCACGAGATACGTGCTGCCGTATTCGTCATCGAAGACCTCGTACACTTGAGCCACATGGGGCGCGTTCGGCAACCGTTGCGCTTGGTCGTAGAAATACGCTTGGGTGCGGGCCTCTACCACCAAGTTCGATGTTCCCCTTTTCACGAATATAGACAAACCCGGCAAGGAGCTGTGCGTGACTGTGTAGCTACCTTCGCGCTGGGAGCAGAAATCGATAATGTACTGCCAAAAGCCTGTCAGTAATGAAAGGATAATATACGCGCACCCTTACCTGATGGCTGAAAGCTTGATTGAGTGGCGAGAACTTGATCCTCATGAGAAAGATTAAAGTAAGGAAGGAAGAGATAACAGTAAGGGTAACGGAAGATGAACGCCACGCGGTGCGGGACCTGTGGGAAATGGTGTCCCTTTACCTTGGCAATTTAAGACGCATATGGTGTAAGCGCGCTGGCTTACTTAGATCCTGTATCTAATACATGTACCGTCCGCAATACTGAATGCGTTGCATTCAGTATTCTGCCTTTTGGTGTAGCGGTTATGCGTGCGGCGGTCTGACTGCTGACAGCATGCCAGCCGCAGTATAACGGTTAGGTATAAAAGAGTCCCCCATCCCAACTCGCCTTTACTGCTCATCAACAACTTTTTACACTGCAGTAGCCAGCAATACCTCTAACGTTTTAAGGCGGGTTTGCTTTGTTTCCACTGCCTTCGATTTCATCAATATTTACATTTGGCAGATGTCTGAGCTTGCCGACGTCACCTTCAACAGTCCTGCTCCCTGGGACGACGAGAAAGTCAAGGGCCCCGCCATGAGGGTTCCGTTGGCATTCTTGGACTTCAAGCTCACTGGTAAGATCTGGGTCGAATTCCTCCCGGTCGGGGCTAGTAAAAACCATGTCGTATTTCGGGCGACGCTCGAGACAGAGCAGGTTATCGATAACACCAAGTACTTCGCAGTCCGTATCTCAATGGACACGGCGGACAAGGCGTTTGAAGTTCTCAACGATGACGAGGTAAGGTTCATGTTTAGATTGCTACTCCTTGTCGAATGAACAGTGATCTCTCGCATAGACTGATTACTACTACGACAAGAATAAGTCTCCCGGGGACGACTACCACTCCGGTCAAATGAACATCAAATTCCTAAAGTACTCCATGGCATCTGATGCTCAGCAGAAGACGCTGGGCTTTAACATCATCAGGAGCGATCTCACATTGGGCAATTTGATCGGCATCGCCAAGAGCACGAATATTTACAAGTTCGTCTTTATGCGTTACCAAGGAGTTACTTTGGAGGTCTGGAAGGGCTGCCGAGACTTTATGTACGTACTTCCATGCCCGAGATTTTGCTTTCTACAGCGCTTATGCCTTTCGATCCCCTTGCTTCTCCTTTCTGCATCCGTCATCTAGTTTACAATTCTGGCTTTGCCTTGTCGAAAACGACATAATTACGGACAAGGACGATGAGGGCGTCAGTCTTGTCGACGTCATTGCCTTCTTCTACGCTAAGGATAAGGATCCCCGCCACCAACCCGTTGATAAGGGCGAATGGCCAACCACCTTCGCACGTATTGAGGCCAAGGACAAGGTCGGCAACGTCTACGAACCCCTCGAGTAGGCACCATCGCACACGCCTCCATTCCCTACATGGACGTGACCAACAACAATGGCTTTCTGTTTTGAATGTCTTGGTATTTACAGTAGACTATCTCATAATGCATAAGGTCATAATGCATATTCATTCATAATACATAGCATTGGGGAGCTGCACCCTGGTCCTCCCCCAGCCAAAATGCACTCTAATAATGCCCAACTCTTATAATGCATTGACTTTTGCCACTCCCGTCGCAATGCATTATGAGATGGTATACTGTATTAGAAATAGAAAACACATTTGTGCTCTGCGTTTTGATTACACCACAAGCAAAGATGAATAAAGTGTAGGAACATACTGGACATTCTCGGGTATTTAACCGGCAAATATTCCGCCTCTGAGCTCCACGTGGAACAAGTTCCCACTAAGTTCTCAGGATTCATTCGACCTTGCCTGAGGTGTTAGTAACAGAAAAACCTCATATTAGCATTTGCGTTCTCGAACTTCTACATACTGGAAACCCCGCACATATGGCTGCTTTGATATGTACTGTACCTTTTGGTTGAATACACACTTGTTTTGCTGATGCATAGATGCCATGTTTGAACGACGGTTGGTTTGACCAGTCCGTGTTTGAGTCTAGGTGGGCTTGACTGCTTCTGTGACGCGCGGTATTGCGACGGCATCAAGAGTGACTTACTTCTGGTCCGCCGTCTAACTCTTAAGAGCTCTCTAGCCGCCTCCTGGCTATTCAGACTTTCTCTGGTCATTGTGGCTTGTTCACTTTCATTGTTTCGAGTACGTGATCTCACATGTCTTCACTTTAAATGAAGTGAGATGGTTTTGATATAGGAGCCCGACCATGGAGCTCATCTCTGCTCTGCTTACATTTCGCTTTGCGTCCGTGTTCCAGTCCCTTCTCTCCCTTCAGACAGCAAGAGTCGTTTCTGTTATCTCTGTTATGGCTCTGCGGCTTCTTCGGACCCGGCATTGAACTTGATTGAGCTGGCAGAGCTCTCAAGCGCCAGCAACACTGTCGACTCGAAGTCCCCCGACCCTGCGCGGTCCGATTTGAGGGCCAGCTTGCAGGCTCTCGACGATCTGAACACTGAAATACACTTTGCTAACCACCAGAAGTTCCCTTGGACCAAGGCACGGACTACGACACCTCGACTCACTCTATTCATTCATCTCTAGGTCCAAAAGGCACAGGTAGACTTCGACGATCTCCTCGACCAGTATTGCATGTCTGTGGAGAGACAGAAGCCATCCATGACCACATATATAGCATCGCTGCCACATCTGACATGAATTTCCACGTCGGCAAAGAAGACGAAGCCACAGGTCATTGGCGAGGCGGAAGTTTCGGACGAGAAGGTCGACGACCCGGATGAGCAAGATGTGGAGTTAGAGGTTGCCGGGAAGGCAGACAAAATGGATGAGACGATTCTGAAAACTCAGAGAGAGAGGGGTTGCTCCGTGCCAGGGTGAGTCCAGGTCTTCCTCATGCGAAAACGACCGGACTCCTTTGGTAGGCATACAAGTGTTGGATAATTGTCGAGATCCAGGTCCGTGATGAACTTCTATACGAAGGGTACATCCCTGGGTTCGTTGAGGTCTCCCTAAGCTCGAGTCTCTACGTTCTCATCGATAGTTGCTTGGAGCGACAGCTTGCGGAGCTGTAGATGGTTTTTGGACATTGTCAAAGGGTTCTGCGTGAGTTATCGTCACCAACAACGCGATCGATGAGGTGCCGTTGCATCAGTGAGTTGGGTATGGGCGTGTACTGTGAGAGCGATATGTGTGGTGGAGGTGGTATCGTACGAGTCTGAGGTGCCTGGGCCTTGCGCTTCCGCTCAGAGGTGACAGGGGGGTCCATCATGACAATTCAAATACGTCAGGGAACTCGGAGTGGCCACGCTAGAACAGACTGGATATGTTCAGTGGAGATTTGGGACGATGTATGGAATTTGGGTGGTTCAAGTTGAGTTCTGTGAGAGCCAGGCACCACATGACCCAAACATAGTCACCCAAGCAAACTTGGGCTGCGTGCGCAGTGGCCATTCGAGATGACAGCGTCCCTCGTCCTCACGCCGCAGCTGCGGGTGCTGCCAATGACAGTTCAAATTTCTCCATAACTGCGCACCGCAAATCACCTTAAAAATGCTGAGTAGCAGCTCTCGTGGGCCACGAAGTTGCGAGACGACATGACCCAAGAGAACACGCTCCCGCTATCACAAGGCCGCACGCTGGCCTATGCCACGTCCGGAAACCCTTCCAGCACCACCGTCGTCCTCTACCTCCACGGCTCCTTTACCATCGGGGAGACGTCCCGCGTCTCCCGCACCCTCGCCTCCAAGAACATCCACTACGTCTGTCCAACGCTCCCCGGGTGGGGAAACACCTCACCGCCTCCCGCATCCACGGCGTACGTTGACTGCCTCACGCGCGACGTGACTGCCCTCCTCGACCACCTCTACCCGCGCCACGCCCGCAGCGACATCCGCCTATACGTCGCTGGCGGGTCATTCGGCACCGTCCCAGCGCAGATCCTATACGGTGCGCCATACGACAAGTTCCCATACGGCCCGCACATCGTCGGGGTGCTCCTCCTAGGCGCGCTCGTCCCCTTCCGCTACCACGCAGACTACGCGCGCCACATGACGTGGGACAACTACGTGTTAGCCGGGCCCGTCAGCCAGTGGCTCCCGTTCAAACGTGCGTTCGTCAACCTCGTCGCGTTCGCGATGGCGCGTCAAGTGTCCACGGTTGAGGATGCGGAGAAGTTTCTGCGCGCGTCGTTGTTCGACAGGATGGACACGGAGGAGAGGGAGGAGTTTGCGCGGTGGAGGGATAGGGAGGGGATCGCGGAAGGTGAGACGGAGAGGAGGTTTGCCGAGAACGTCGTGCGCAGCGTCGCCAAGTCCTGGGAGGGATTCAAGCTCATGCCCTCTATCTTGCACTCCGACTGGGGATTCCGGCCGGACGCATTGGACGAGGAGCATTCTCGACCGTTTGTCATGCTGGTAACAAGCCCTGGGGACAAACAAGCCCCGCAGGCGTGGACGGAGTATCTAGCCAGTTCGTACAAGAACACAAAGGTCAAGACGGTTCATGGGGGGCATATCAGTGTTCTGTACCGTCTGAATGAAGTCTGGGCAGAATTTCTAGATGGAGTAGAGTAGAATTTGTATTACCGGATGAATACAAGGGTGATCGGGTTACAAGAACATAGTAATCAAGGGAGGTGTCACGAATGGCCAATGGACGCAAGCAGATAAACACGCTGTTGGTCTATCAGGCCTTTAAGTTCCAACTCTGATTTCCCAGATCACCGTTCTGCTCTGTCTAATCCCTGGGATGGGAGGGAGCGGTGGCGACAAGGGACTAGGTCTTAAAGGGGAGAGAGGCTGCATCCCAGATCCAGCAGAGGCGCTCGAGGTCATGCGCATCGAACTTTGTAGTGAACCCAGGGTATGTGGCGATGGAAGGATGATTGAGGATGTTGCGGATAGTACCTGTCGGTCCTGAGGGAGAGACTGTACAAGTGGCGAAGGCGCGGAGGATGCCTTCGAGAGGGAGCAAGGTAGGTTTATAAGGGTCGCATAGAATGTCAAGAGGAGTGCGAGACAGACACCTCAGATGGAAGAATGAGAGCTTGGCATATAGTGGTCAGTTAGATGTCGAAGAACGCGAATTCACGACATCATACAATAGTCGCTTGCAACAACGGTGACCATCACAACTAGAATTGGTAAGAAATCGATCACTTGTCGCAGTTGTCTAAATAGAGACTCTCCAGGTCAGTAGCTAGAATTAATCGCCAAGCTTGTAATGTGGGGAGGGAGGGTCGAATCCTGACGGGAGAGTAAGTGGATCCGAGGAATCGCAACGGGGGGTTCAAGAATGCACATATTTGGCGCATCTTTGTTGTCGTCTCACCTGACGGCGGCATACAATGCTGGGAATGTACCAAGTGAAATCAGCAATACAAGCTTGGCCCGCCGCATTCATCGCCCACCGCTGGCAAATGGAGATGTCGTTGCTGTCGCACCACCACAGCATATGACCATCATGTCGAGATGCATGCTTGATGAATCAATTTGGCTGGACTCTCTTGTACGACGATATCCCCTCTTTGGACAGATCTAGGGAGAGTCAAACCCTGCCTTACTAGTAGCTAATAGTACTGTCGGTCTGCGCGTCGGGGGTGCTGAATGAAAACAAGACGGAATCATATTTCCCTGGCCATACTGCCTCATGATGTGACCCGCGGGCTGGCAGAGACTTCTGGGATTTCGAACCTGATACTACATCTAATGAATGTCTATTACAGTATAGCAGGGTAGATTCAAAGTCCATGCTTTTGAATCGGCAGCTGCTTGGGCAAGATTGAAGTAGTCGGGATGACATGATAAACGTGAAAGGTGCATTGTCGCGCAGTTGAAACATTGTCATCGAACAGTCGTTGAACTAAGCTGTCTTTGCCCCGGCCTGCCATCGTGACGGGCTTGAGTGCTCGCTCCAGGGTTCCATCATGATGTTGTTCCACTTCCAAATTCGGTCTTTCATTGCAACTACGATGAGCCATTTTGGGTCTGCTTCGCGCCGCGGCGGCTCCATTGTCATGACAGTACGTTGCTCTACACAACGCTGCGCAGCCATTCAGAACGCTTATACTTTTAGCTATCTTTTGTCCATTCAACTCGGACCCAAATGGTGATCGGAAATTTTCCACTCATGTATTCGCGTGGATATGACCATGGCAACTCCATCGTTCATTTAAGAGCTTCATGCCTTCGGAGTCCGCAACTGTTCCCTTTCGTTTTATACAACTCATCTCACTCTTCGTCCTTCACTGACTTCCAAGTGAAGACCAGGAGGCTACCGGTAGCCCTACGCTTCTACCTTCCCTCTCCCAACCCGTCCGCCCTCTTTTTCTAGTCCGTTCATTTCCGACCCCAGCCCGGCCTCCTGCAATGACGGCTAAAGACTCCGTTGATCCCGGTTCCCTTGTGTATCGTATAGACATCTTCCTTCTCATCGTCATTCTCATCTTTGCCTCATTTAACGCCCCGAGAGCAATCGCACGCTTTGCCCATCGTTTCGAATGGCTTCAGGGCCACATCCTTCGTTCCGTCACACTGACACGCAAAGCACGTATCAATCTGAACAGCCAGTTCATTTACCTGCATTCTGACCCTTACAAACCTGCGTTCAGTCTCGACGGTGGCAGCACCGAAGCTATGCATTCGCAAAGAAATCCATATCAGTCTTCTCAATCGACGCACGACGAAAAGGTGCTTCCCCCCCGCCCCATGGCTGTCATGGCACCTGCATCAGTGCAGCGGACATGGCACATGCCAATGCTTTCTTCCTTGACGGACCCTGTAGCAAGTTGGTTGCACTGTCGTGTACATGAAAGCTATTCGCTCGGACAAGTCCTGCTAATGATCGGATACAGCATCATTCTCTTATACGCTGGGCTTTATCGGTCTAGCCCATTCGTGGACTTTGAACGTAGTGCCTGGGTCAGCATTTCCCAGCTGCCTTTCATATATATCCTTGCCACAAAGAACAATGTGATCGGTATCCTCGTCGGTGTCGGTTACGAAAAGGTCTGTGTTCCAGGCGACGTAACCTGGAATGAACACTAACTTGTGATCTCAGCTGAATTACCTCCATCGCTTTGCTGGGCTTCTCGCAGTACTTGCCGCCAACGTTCATACTATTGGCCACCGTGCGTCTTGCAGTGTAGTATTGTGTATTGGATATTTGATTGTTTATTCCTCGCAGTTTACGAATGGAGCATCGCGGGTACGATCTCGGAGCACATTTCGGAGCCGTCCACTGTGTGGGCTTTCATCGCCTTGGTATGCTTTGATATGCTGGCCTTGTTCTCTGTGCAATGTGTGCGATCGAAATTCTACAATTTTTTCTTTACCACCCACGCTGTAGCACTTATCGTGGTCTTGTTCTCCGTGAGTGCAATTCTCTCATTCGTCCGAGATTCAGAACCCTTCTAATTGGCACTTTGCCACAGGTTTGCTATCACTCTTCTCATTCTATCCCCTACGTCATCGTGGCCTCGGTTTTCTATGGTCTTGACCACCTCGCTCGCGCAATTAAAACGCGCATAACGACCGCTACCCTCCGGCCAATTCCTGAACTGGGGCTCACCCGGGTTGAAATGCCGGCCATTAATGCTGGATGGCGTGCTGGACAGCACATTCGTTTGCGTGTCCTCTCGCCAGCCATGGGCCTTTGGGGCATGACTGAGGTACATCCGTTCACCATCGCTAGCGTCAGCAAGACGGAGGAGGGCTTAGTTTTGTTGTGCAAGAAAGCTGGGAGGTGGACGACTAAGATGTACGAGATAGCCAGTACGTCTGTATTTGGTGAGCGAGGGCAAGAGGTTGGCAGAGATGTCAAGGTGATGGTCGAAGGACCATACGGTACGCACCTACAAGCTTCTTCGTGTCTTATCCCCAGACTGAAGAGTCTGCAGGCGGCGTCGGTAACACTGTCATCCAAAGTTACTCTGGTGCCATGTTCGTCGTCGGCGGGAGCGGTGTGACGTTCGCGCTATCCGCAGTCCAAGATCTTGTCCGGTCTGGCTATTCGAGCAGCATCACAGATATCGATATTGTCTGGTGCATCGCTGACCCTGGTTTGTTCGCCTCACACTCTTCTTCGTCAAAGTGTTGACGGAGACCCATTAGCTTCGTTGACACCAATGATCCCCCTGTTCGCGGCGCTCGCGACCGAGAGCACCGCTGCCCGCCTGCGCGTCTCGGTATTCTACACGCGCGCGCCGACCAAATCGCTCGATGGCGTGTACCTCCCTCCGAGTATCACCCTCACTCCCGGACGCCCAAAGTTCATCAGACTCCTCGACGACCTCGTCCGTTCCACGCTTAGCGTCGGTGGATGCAGTGGCATATTCGTCGGCGTCTGCGGGCCCGTGTCCCTTGCCTCCAGCACGAGCGAGATCGTGAGACGCTTCGATCCGAGTCTGAAGCGCGCCGTAGGGGGCGTCGAGTTTCACGAGGAGTGAGTGGGATTTTTTTGCCACGTCCGTACACCTGGATGATCTCGTGGCTGACCTGTCCGTGACAGGGTCTTTGGATGGTGAAGTTTGAAACTTGACGTTCGCCCACGACCGAGCGGCGTTTTCGTCGTTCCTCGGTTGACGGACTATGCGCTCGTTTTCTCGACCGCTCTCTCATCTGTTGTTCCGCACTCGCCTGTCCTTTTTTTTTCATGCGCTGGCGCGTTGTAGTATATCCTGGATCACACCAACGTACGTTGTAACAACAGCTTTCTAACGCTATCAGAATCTTGAATCGATGTCGTGCACTGGGTGCCGACGAATTGGAATTGGATAGAGTAGAATCGAGGTGCCCTTGGCGTGGCACGTTCCTCACACAGACACTTGCTCTATACGCTTGGATGTGCTGTAGAATAGTAAAGATGTAGACGCGAAATGCAAGATGTAGCATGATTGGATCTTGCGGGCTTGAACCCTGATTCACACGCCTATCTCGACGATTTAAATAATACGTGGATGACCACCGCATCCGTTCCGCTTGATGAAGGGTTACTGAGAGGGTGACTTACCCAACGTGCAGAACAAAAAGCACAGGAACTTTACTGTCGTCGTAGTAAATACAATAATTGCCCAGGAAACAACAATGTTCAGAAAGCAGCATCTCGAGCTGGCGTCGCTATGAACGACGTTGATATCATGAGCGCAGCAACGTTGTTGTAACGCCCCACGGAGAAACCTTGAAATAACTCGTACACTTGATCTACTATATCTATCTAGATTGCCGTGAACGTCAATCGAATGGATTAGGTCGTATCCCCGGTTCTTCGATCGCGGTTCCTTCCTCCTGTGCAGCGGCGAACGCGCTTGGCACAGGTACACCATAACAGTCCACCATCCTTGGTGTACGTGGTCGCGAAGTGTACCGGGTCCTTCGGAAGACATCTGCCAGTGTGAAGAAGGACAGAACCGAAGAGAAAGTGTTATATAACAGGGAGCTTTCTGAGGACCTCGGCCTTGTACATCTTGATCATGCCCGTGCCGACCATTTCCCATGTTTTAACTACGAAAAGGTGCGGGATGGGAGGACCAGGTGAGGAAAAGAGAAGACCACTTACCGCCGATGAGTCGTTTGTGAATTTGATGCAGGTAAAGTACCCGTCATCTTTGGCAAGTTCGTCGACGATTTCGGGAAGGGGGATCGCCTTGGATGAAGGGTGGCCTGGGGCGCGTCTGTTGGTGAGTACAGTAGACGTCCTCAACTGCGCCAAGTTGGACAACAACGGAAGAAAACATAATCGTCGAGTTCCCATACGCCATGAGACCCTGCGGACTCGAGCCAATAGGTAGACTGGAGCACTCGCATGAGGTGTATGTACCTTTTTATCAAGTTGAGCTGGAGCGCAATGAGTTCCAGTAGCTGGCCTCGCGCATTCGTACTACCCTTGATTCACCTGACATGAACGAATGAACCTCGTATCAGCATACCTGACTTTCGCGTATCCATAGCTAAACAGCGAGGTGCGCGCGACAATTCGATGGTTCCGCCTGGCCGTCGTCTAGGGCCATCTCGGCTATGGCGATCATCGTTTGGAGAAGTTTGGCAAGAGTAGTAGTGTCCTGCTGAGCTTGCCGGGTGGGGGTATGAACCTGAACCTTAGGGCGTGAAGGTGTACATACCTGGGATGCCTGGACCGGTATCACCCTGAAAGCTGGACAAAGTTTCTGTCCGCCCCCATAATCGTTGGTTGAAACAGAATGGTTCGGTTGGACAGAGTGGTGTGCGAAGCTGTTACGTAACCGAGCGCACCTGCCCCATGACCCCCGTCCTGACCTGGCGCTGTTCAAAAGTATATGGTCAGTGCCCGGGTCGGTGTCGTCTCGCACCATGACGGGCGTCAAGGTGTGGTCTTCTCCTTTCGTAACTGTGAACAGGTGGGTAGAACACTCAGTGATAACAGGGTCGATTAACGATACTCATACTTTTGAATCGCCAGACCGGGTTCGACCAACCATTTGAAAGCACTTGGTAGCTCATTTCGTGTGGAACCATCTTTATTTCCGTCAACTAAATGCCTTTTCCGGAGCGCACTGTAGAGGTAGACGAGCAAGTCCATGTGAGTGCGAGGGTGGAGGAAGTAGAATGATGACTGAATGGCTGTTGGTTCGGCGCTGGCGGGGAAGCGGATCAACGAAAGGTGACTTTTTTGGTACAAATGTTTACGAGCCACCGTTTACTCAGTGTTTTGATAGTGAATTTCCTTTCTTATTCCAGGTGTTTACCATATTGTCTGCTCATTACTGTCAAGAGCACCCACGAGAACGACTAGGGAAGGGAAACAGATGACGACGTAGGTGGAGACGTGACCTCGGATCTTTATGCTCACGGATGTACCCGGTTTCTTTGTCGACGCTGAGTTTCATACGGTGGATTCCGACATCTCGGGTTCGGTATCTTTATATCATGTTAACATTTGGCGAGATCAGATTGGATGGCAGCTCGCGCACGTTCTTCGTCAAAGTTGCCTTATTCAATCTGCATGGGCACTGCGCCCGCCCAGCGTCTTATCGATAAGCAACTGGTCCTCGTTGTTTGCTTTCCACCATTGCCCCAGAACGCCTGACTCAGTCGTACTCTTCACACTTACTACGCTCTCAGAATGTCTACGGAAAACACCCAAGAATTCGAGAACCTGCAGAGAAAGTTTGGCCGGTTCAGAATCCTTATCGTTGGACGCGCGAACGCTGGCAAGACGACCATTCTTCGTAGGATCTGCGACTCTACGGAAAATCCAGAGATCTTCGATGGCAATGGGAATAAGGCATGGATCCAAGTCTCTGTGTGTTGTCCTATAGCATGCTGAAGCATGGGATCAGGTCGATCCTTCGCAAGTTGAGGGATCCAGGGGGGTGAGCGTTGTCTCGTGGTATATCCAGTCGTCGATAGAGATGTGGCTGATCATTGTCAGCGCGGAATCCACGACGTGGAGAATGAGCTGATTTTCAAGAGCAACGACAAATTCGTCTTTCATGATTCAGCGGGCTTTGAAGCTGGAAGCGCGGCTGAGTTCTTACGGTTGAAGAGGTTTATCGCGGACCGCGCAAAGACGACTACGCTCAAGAAGCGCATTCACGCGATATGGTAGATACATAGGCTGGTGCAGTGTCATTGGATAATAATGATGTTTGTACAGGTATTGCATCCCGATGGACAAACTTGATCGAGCGATCCAACGCTCTGAGGAAATGTTTTTCGATGAATGTGATCCTGGAAACAGTGAAAACTCCACTACTGCGATCTTCTCCAGCTGACGCGAGCGATGCTAGTTCCTGTTGTAGTGTTATTCACGAAGTTTGATGCCCTGCTTGCTGTGGCACTAGGAAAATTAGCACCCAGTGATCGAAGCCTGTCGTTGCAAGAGCGGGTGTCAAAGGCTGAGGGACTTATTGAAGGAATATTTACCAGAGCTGATGTATGGGGCCGCCTTGCTCAGCTGAAGTATGCACCAAAGGCCCACGTTCGGATTCAAGGTTAGTACAATGTTCTTCCTTGTGTAGGGTGGCTTTGTACTGGTTGCCATGTTGGTATGCTAGGACTGCACAAGTCTAATGAGGGGTGCAGCAAGCTCTTGGAAACAACCACAATTGCACTGAATGAAGAGGCATTGCAAATGCTACTAATCTCAGCACAAGAGGTCAACATAGGACTTTGTGTGAGATTTGCAGTTCAAGAGTAAGTTATTATACTGAACTACAATTCATTGATGAGCTAATGTTTTGATGGAAATGAAGGCTGATAAGGGATGTAGATAGAATACAAAACTCATCTATCCCAATAGTTAAAATAAATAAGCTGGAGCTGAATAGGCTTGCATATTGGTTTCCTCATCTTCAGGCAAGTAAACCATTCATATCAGGAATAAAGAGTATATTTAATTGTGATATTGGTGGAACAATCAAAGTCAGTGAGTGATCAAATAGAGTGTTTATTAAAGGGAACATATTAATGGTGGTATCTCCATCCTTGACTGTTGCTGGGAAATTGTAGTTGGTAAGGGTGCATTTTGGTATGTTAGTGGATGATGATGCTAATGATTCCATGTCCACTCTTCACCCTGGTCTGGAAATCATAGGAGGTGAGTTGTGGATTGTGGCATATCAGTGAGGTGATGATGCTGATGATTCCATGTCCACTCTTCACCCTGATCTGGAAATCATAGTTGGTGAGTTTTGGATTGTGGGATGTTGGTGAGGTGATGATGCTGATGATTGCATGTCCACTCTTCACCCTGGTCTGGAAATCATAGTTTGTGAGTTGTGGGTTGTGGCATGTTGGTGGGGTGATGATGCTGATGATTGCATGTCCACTCTTTACCCTGGTCTGGAAATCATAGGGGGTGAGTTGTGGATTGTGGGATGTTGGTGGAGTGATGATGCTGATGATTGCATGTCCACTCTTCACCCTGGTCTGAAAATTATAGCAGGTGAGTTGTGGATTGTGGGATGTTGGTGGGGTGATGATGCTGATGATTCCACATCCACTCTTCTCCTTGGACTGGAAATCATAGTATGTAAGTGGTGGATTGTGGTATGTTGGTGGGATGATGATGCTGATGATTCCATGTCCACTCTTCATCCTGGTCTGGAAATCATAGTATGTGAGTTGTGGATTGTGGCATGTTGGTAGGGTGATGGTGCTGATGATTCCATGTCCACTCTCCACTCTGGTCTGGAAATCATAGAAGGTGAGCTGTGGATTGTGGCATGTTGGTGGGGTGATGATGCTGATGATTCCACTCTTCACCCTGCTCTGGAAATCATAGGAGGTGGGTTGTGAATTGTGGTATGTTGGTGGGGTGATGATGCTGATGATTCCATGTCCACTCTCCACCCTGGTCTGGAAATCATAGGGGGTGAGTTATGGATTGTGGCATATTGGTGGGGTGATGATGCTGATGATTCTATGTCCACTCTTCATCCTGGTCTGGAAATCATAGGATGTGAGTTGTGGATTGTGGCATATTGGTGGGATGATGATGCTGATGATCCCATGTCCACTCTTTGCCCTGGTCTGGAAATCATAGGAGGTGGGTTGTGGATTGTGGGATGTTGGTGGGGTGATGATGCTGATGATTGCATGTCCATTCTTTACCCTGGACTGGAAATCATAGGATGTGAGTTGTGGATTGTGGCATGTTGGTGAGGTAATGATGCTGATGACTGCATGTCCACTCTTCACCCTGGTTTGGAAATGATAGGAGGTGAGTTGTGGATTGTGGCATATTGGTGGGGTGATGATGTTGATGAATGCATGTCCACTCTTCACCCTGGTCTGGAAATCATAGTATGTGAGTTGTGGATTGTGGCATGTTGGTGGGATGATGGTGTTGATGATTGCATGTCCACTTTTCACCCTGGTCTGGGAATCATAGTGGGTGAGTTGTGGATTGTGGGGTGTTGGTGGGGTGATGATGCTGATGATTGCATGTCTACTCTTCACCCTGGTCTGGAAATCATAGGAGGTGAGTTGTGGATTGTGGCATGTTGGTAGGGTGATGATGCTGATAATTCCATGTCCACTCCTCACCCTGGACTGGAAATCATAGTGGGTGAGTTGTGGATTGTGGGATGTTGGTGGGGTGATGATGCTGATGATTCCATGTCCACTCTCCACCCTGGTCTGGAAATTGTAGAGGGTGAGTTGTGAATTTGGGCATGTTGGTGGGGTGATGATGCTGATAATTCCATGCCCACTCTTCACCCTGGCTTGGAAATTATAGGAGGTGAGTTGTGGATTCTGGCATGTTGGTGGGATGATAATGCTGATGATTCCATGTCCACTGTTCACCCTGGTCTGGAAATCATAGGTGGTGAGTTGTGGATTGTGGCATATCAGTGAGGTGATGATGCTGATGATTCCATGTCCACTCTTCACACTGATCTGGAAATCATAGTTGGTGAGTTTTGGATTGTGGGATGTTGGTGAGGTGATGATGCTGATGATTGCATGTCCACTCTT